>OY776125.1:66325971-66621182 GCA_963675135.1 Galeopsis tetrahit | reverse complement strand
GAAGAGTTTGTACTGTCTTCAGAGATGTTTGCATCCTCCATTTCAACATCTTCAGGGTCGGAAGTAGCAGTAGCTTCTTCTTCAGCAGTAACTTCCTCATTTTCAGCTTGCGAGGTGTGAACAGTAGGTGATTTAGGGCTTTTTGAAGCAGCAGCCATTTGGGCGGTTTGATCAGCCAAATAGCTTGAAATATCCACTGTGATATCTCCAAATGTCATCACGGGCAGATGACCAGTTGTTCGAAGAGAGTCAGACACTTCTTCGATAGCCTTGTTGAACTGTTCGACAGTTGCATCTTGAGGAATGTTGGTTGTTGGTGGAACGGTTTGAGGAGCAGTTTGAGGAGTGGGAGTGGTTGTTGATGGTGTTGCAGAGACATTTGAGTCAGCATTTGACGAGGTTGATTTCTGAGACGCCATGGAAGCAAGGATTTCGAGAGGGTTTGTGTGAGAAGGGGATGAGTTCTTCGAATCAGAGTGAGATTGTGAGTGGGATTGAGGTCGGTTTCTAGCCATTTAAGGGACGGTTGGAATTTCAAGATGGTTTTGAGGAGTGTATTCACAAAATTTGAGAGATACACGGCCAGTAATCAATTCTGCAGAAGCTTAGTACTTAACAAACTCAAAAATCACATAGCAACATAAGTCACAATTAATTGAGTTTTATAGAGAGAATGTATGTGTAGTTGGAGGTTAACATGATTAATTCCAGAAATAATGTGATAGTGTTCCACATTTTTAGCCACAACCTTGATCATGATTTAATTAGTGGGAAAAATCCATTTTATTAATTAATTAAATAATTAAGAAATTTCTAGAATAAAAACTAAGTCCAAGCATAATCTGAAAAAAAAAACGTGGGTTATTTATATAATTGAATAAATAAAATAAATCTCAATAAATAATTAAATAATTATTACTTATAAAAATAAATTCGAATCAGGCAATGTTGTGCTCAAAACTGTTACAAACACCTCAACACGGTTTTTACATGAATTTGCTTCATTTGTGTTGCACCATAATTTTTCTTTCTTTTTGTGTTATAACATCTAATTTGTATTGATCCATTGTTCCTGTAGAGTACATCGTAGTAGCGAACTCCGTGCCCCATACTTACTTAATGGATTACAAATATCTTGATGTTTTTACCAAAGAATCACCTTTTGAAAAGAAGGCATCGTAGTAGTGAACTCCGTGCTCCATAGTTACTCATTGATTTGGTACATCTTTTAGTATGCTAATAACATTCTCATTTTTATGCATTTGAGAGGTGTAAGACATGTTTATTTTTGCACTACAAGGTTCTTAGATTCGTAGATATTTTACAAAGGAATTATTTGACTAAGTAAGAAATAAATTCAACTTATAAAATTTTACAACCCATGATGTTGTCCCAAATGCTGACGCATTTGTGACAACATCCATCCGAATTTTTCAGATAGTGCTCATGCCAAGATATTTCCTCAAGATTGAGAATCTCTCATGGTCTAATGCCTTAGTAAAAATGTCAGCATTTTGTTTTTCAGTAGGTATATACTCCAACTTCACAATGTTCTTCTCTACTAAATCTCTCATAAAGTGATGTCTTATGCTAATGTGCTTTGTGAGTGAGTGTTGTACAGGATTCTTAGAAATGTTAATAGCACTAGTATTATCACAAAAGATTGTAAGTATACCATTCTCAATACCATAGTCATGGAACATCTTGATCAGCCACAAGAGTTGTGTACAGCAGCTTCCAGCAGCTATATACTCAGATTCTGCAGTAGATTGTGAAACACAATTCTGCTTCTTGCTGTGCCATGATACAAGATTGTTTCCCATGTAGAAACATCCTCCACTCGTACTCTTTCTATCATCTATATCTCCAGCCCAATCAGCATCACTGTAGCCAATCAAAATGTTGTTGGTGTCCTTAGTATACCAGATTCCAAGGTCACTTGTACCTGCAACATACTTGATAATCCTTTTCACAACATTCAGGTGAGATTCCTTTGGATTAGCTTGGTACCTAGCACAAACACACACGCTGTACATAATATATGGTCTACTAGAGGTTAAATACAATAAACTACCTATCATGGATCTATAAAGTGTTGGATCAACATCTGTTCCAGCACTGTCTTTGCAAAGTTTCAAAGAAGATCCCATAGGAGTTTTCATTGGTTTTGAATTCTCAAGACCAAATCTTTTAACCAAGTTCTTAGCATACTTACTCTGGGAGAAGAAAATACCATCACTGCATTGTTTGATTTGAAGACCTAGAAAATAGTTCAAGTCTCCAACCATACTCATTTCAAATGTTGCAGTCATTGCCTCAACAAATTTACTCAACATTTTATCACAAGTAGAACCAAACACAATGTCATCAACATATATTTGAGCAATTAGTATATCATTTTCAGTGTGCTTAATGAACAAAGTTCTATCTGCCTCTCCTCTAATAAATCCATATTCCAAAAGAAAGTCAGTAAGCCTACCATACCATGCTCTAGGAGCTTGTTTAAGGCCATACAATGCTTTCTTAAGTTTATATACATGATCAGGATACTGTGGATCTTCAAATCCTATAGGTTGTTCAACATATGCTTCTTCATTTAATATGTCATTTAGAAATGCAGCCTTTACATCCATTTGATGAAGTTTAATATCAATAAAACATGCAATATCTAGCAGTAATCTAATAGATTCTATCCTAGCAACAGGTGCAAAAGTTTCATCAAAATCAACTCCTTCAACTTGGGTGTAACCTTGTGCTACTAACCTAGCCTTGTTCCTAACAATATTACCAGATTCATCAGTTTTATTCTTGAATATCCACTTTTTTCCAATGACATTAGTATGACTAGGTCTAGGAACAAGTGTCCACACTTCATTTCTTTCAAACTGACCAAGTTCTTCATGCATAACATTAATCCAGTTTTCATCAGTTAAGGCTTATTTAGCACTCTTAGGTTCAATTTCAGATAAATAGCATTCAGCATTTACAACATTACACATAGAAGACATGCATATTGTTCTTACCACATCTACCTTGTTTGATCTTACTCTTCCTCTTGTTTGCACTCCAACTGTAGCATCGCCTATGATCTGGTCAGAAGGATGACTTTTGCCTATTCTTGAAGAAGGATTTGTTTTGGGGATGTACTGATCATTCTGTGAATTTACAGCTGAATGTCCTGTAGATGTTGACCCAGATGTGTTAACATTTGGTGCAACATTTTCA
This sequence comes from Galeopsis tetrahit, assembly GCA_963675135.1. Lineage (NCBI taxonomy): Eukaryota > Viridiplantae > Streptophyta > Magnoliopsida > Lamiales > Lamiaceae > Galeopsis > Galeopsis tetrahit. The sequence goes on along the minus strand of OY776125.1, from coordinate 66,617,957 downwards.
GACTTCAGTGTATTCTCAGAAGTGTCAGTAACCTGTGATACATCTTCTTCATCTTTGTCATCTGTAAGACCTTTATCATCATCAAACACAACGTTAACAGATTCTTGAACAGTGTTAGTTCTTAGGTTATAAACTCTATAAGCTTTACTATTTCTAGAATAGCCTAAAAAGAAACCTTTATCACTTTTAGAATCAAACTTATGAAGTTGATCCCTATCATTCAGGATATAACACACACAACCAAATACATGAAAATATTTCACATTAGGTTTTCTGTTGTTCAAAATCTCATAAGGTGTTTGATTAGTGTTAGAACGAATAAAAACCCTATTAATAATATGGCATGCAGTATTCAATGCTTCTCCCCAAAATTTCTTAGCAAGACATTTGGATGTAAGCATAACTCTAGCCATTTCTTGTAAAGTTCTATTCTTTCTTTCAACAATTCCATTTTGTTGTGGAGTTTTAGGAGATGAATATTCTTGCAAGATACCCTTTTTATCACAAAAATCATTAAACATGCTGTTTTCAAATTCCCTACCATGATCAGTTCTAATACGGCCAACTTTCAAGTTAAACACATTTTTGAACCTCTTATAAAGAATTTTAAATGCAGCAAATGCTTCAGATTTATCTCTCAAAGACTCTACCCAGGTATATCTAGAAAAATCATCTACCACAACTAAGGAATACCTCTTTCCTCCAATGCTTTCAGTTTTCATAGGACCCATCAAATCCATGTGCAGTAATTCAAAGCATCGATGTGTAGTACAATGTGACAGCATTTTGTGTGACATTCTTACCTGCTTACCTTTTTGGCATGGTCCACATACAATGGTGTTGTGAAACCTAAGTTCTGGAATTCCTTTTACTGCATCTGCTTTGATTAGCTTTTTCATTGCTCTGTAATTTGCATGACCCAATCTTTGATGCCATAGAACATTTTCATCATGTTTTGACAAGTTACACATATTTGTTCCAATAAGATAGCAATTATCAGTTGACCTAGTACCAGTCATGACACAAACTTCATCTTTATTAAGAACATAACATGAATCTTTATCAAATTTCACATGCAAATTATCATCACAAAGTTGACTAATGCTAATCAGATTTGCAAGTAAGCCATCAACATGTAATACATTTTTAAGCTTAGGAAAACCTTCAACATTCAAAGTTCCTTTACCAACAATCTTTCCTTTAGAACCTCCACCATATGTAACACTATCACTATTCAAGGTCACATAATCAGATAAGAAATCAATACGACCTGTCATATGTCTAGAACAACCACTATCAAAGTACCGTTGACCAAGTAAACATGCTTTCAAGGAAGTGTGAACAACATTACAAGTAACATCAGATTTTCATGCAGTAAGAAAAAATATGATTAATTATCGAACAATAATGACAGACAAACTTCTTTTCAATATTTTTTTACTTTATGAGAATCTGTTTGTGCAGATGTTACAACAAATGTTTTAACATTTGGCTTCACAAATTTCTCAGTAATTTCAAAATTCTTAGAAATAGAAGTTGTTTCACCATCATACCATATACCACAATTATCAGATTTACCAAATAGCTATAACATATATATCAGAAGCAATCATATAAAATTTTATGAAACTTAAAGTAGAGGTGATAAATTTCTCCTTCAGTTTACCAACTTCAAAAATCTCTTCTGAAATGTATGACATCTAGCTTGGTAATTGTTCATTTCAGATTCTCATTCTCTTTGTTCAAAGAATTAAAAGTGAGTTTCTGAGAGTTACAATCATCTAACAACTTTTGGTATTTAGAATCATCAATCCTTATACCTGCATCATCAACAAACCCATTAAAATAGTTCAAATCTGGGTGACTCTGTTTTGATGTTACCATAAATGTTATGACATCAGGTGCAACATCAGAATCTGTATCATCCAGATTATCATCTAAAGAATCATCATAATCAATCTTGGTATTAAAAAGTGAATTAAATATCTTTTGATTCATCAAATTCATCATCTGATTCATCATTTAAGGTAGCACTAAAATTCAGTTTTTTGCTTAAGTCTAATATTGGCACATTAATTTTCATAAAGACCATATCCAGAACATGCATTGAACTGATTTTATATATTAAAGAGCATACCTTGGCTTACCTTCACTTTTTGATAACCTTGGTTGAAATTTGACTTTTCCTTCTTTCTGGTGGGGTGTTGATGTGTTGGTTTTGATTTATGGTACATCATAACCTGTAAGTACAGTCCTCCAAACACGTTCATCTATCTACTTGCACAACTTAGGCTTTAAAATATGGATAATATGTTCGGGTGCCTAAGTGCAGTGGATATCTGATGTGTTTCCATTGCTAACCTACACTAAAAACACACTTGACCAAAGATCTAACCTAGTGTGGTCAGGTATCAGCTCTGATACCAACTGAAAGTGTGGTGTGGGGTGTATAAAAGTGTTTAAGTATAAGTAGATAAATGTTGCACAGAATGTTGAGACAAATAGTGCAACACTAACTCTAACAGAATATCAGAAATTAAGATTCACAGCGGAAGACTTGAAACACTAAAAACAAACGAGACACAATGGAAATACTTTTAACATAGATTTTATAAATAAAAATCTATGTCTGCCTTATGGCGTAAAATCAATACTTATCTTCAAGTACAAATGTTGTGTGAAATGTTACAACAATAACTTTCACAACGAAACTATAAACGAGGCAGGTGCCAAGTCTAGAAAACGAACTAAGTGTATAAATTATACACTGTCGAAATGCCTAGTCTATCTAATGATTACACTCTCAATATATAAGAAGACACACGGTCATACGGGTGGTATACAACGTATGAACTAAAATGTAGAACTATTGGCCACAATTTCCTAACAGGGATGAACGCTCGGTCTAGGATATTGATCGAATAGAGCACGCTGAATTATGAAGCCTTCAATGGGTATTTATAGATGTAGGATACGAATTCTAGAGGCTTCCACATTGAGGTCCTATTTTTTAGGAAACTCAACTTCCACAACTTCCATGATCTTTCTAGATCCTTCTAGCATGCTCCAGGTCGTTCCAAATGCATCTAGGCTGTTCTAGCATGTTCTCCAATGTTCTGGAATCTTCCAGGTTCCAGATCCTTGTAGAAGCTTCTAGATCCTGCAAGAAATGCGACAACATTTAGATCAACATTTAATGTAGCATTTCAGAAAAGACTTAGAAAAAATCTCGGAAGGTCAAATTAAGATGTTGTTGATAATGTTAAGGCATTTAAGAATTAACAACATCTACAATTTTTGTCATAATAAAATATTATTAAGTAACGAATATGATAATTGTCACTAAATTATTAGACATAATGACAATGTATATTTCGTCATATTTTAAATATTTCATCACAGAAGAATTACACTATTGTAACGATTTTTTATCGTCGTCATATGTGTGTATATATAATGACAATGTAATTCATCATTAAATAGTAATATTTTAGTGACAAAATGACATTTGTCATAATTTTTTATCTTGAAATTACTTTTTTTATTGTGATTTTAGTTGAATATAACTAATATTAATTCAATATATTTATAATTGACAAAAATTATTATCATGATGAACTAATTTAATTACTAAATTATAGTAATAAACAAATAATTACATCAACCACTAAATTGAAAGTGGTAAATAAATTTAAATTTTATGACAAGATAAGAGATACAATGAACTAAATTGTACCAAAAGTCAAAAACAACAAAAATAAATATAAATATAAAAAATATTCTCCTAAATCTAAAAGACTTATCTCTTCTCATCAGACAATCAATTCACAAGTTTCTTCGAGGTGCCTTTTATATCGCTCACTTCTGCCTGGAGTACACCAATACAAATTTTAGATACTTTCAAATTTTCGTTTGCCTGAAGTAGTTCCATTTGCAATTGGTTAGAAGCATCATCTGAAACATTGCGACTAATCGACAAGAGATAGGGGTGACATTATACCTCCAGATTTGAACCAAGAGATGTTACTTTTGGATTAGTTGATGACATTGCTTCTTTACAAAATTTTAATGCCTATTGTACATCTTTCAAGTGAGTCCATTTTGACTGCCTTAGAAGGCCTAAAACAACATAGACAAGGAAAACTCGTGACTCTGATATTTAAACAATCAAGGATCATTTGGAAATAACCAAGTGAAATTAGCATTTCCTCAGTGGCATTGCATTCTTACAGTAAAGCATCTACCTATAACTAAAGTAAAGTAAGGGAAATGTTATGTGAATTGATTTTTTGCAAGATAATGAACATGCGGTAATGTAATGTAACCAACAATACTTAACAAGGGAATCACATACCATACTCATAGATTAGAGCATCATAATAACAGTTTGTTGCAACTTGTAATGAAAGGTCCAACAACACCGCGGACAAAGTTCATCCCTCCATGGTTCTGTTAAAAAGCAATAAATATGTGACAAGTTCTTGTGAAGGATTAATATAATACCTGTGACATAAAAAATCGATGGCAACATCAACATCAATGTTACTGGGGTCGTTAAATTCTCGATTGTTATTTGCAACTATATACAATATCTAAGTTACTCAAATCAAAATAATGCACTAATCTTCACCTCTCATTTATTAAAGATTTTTTTTAAGATCGAGATATTCTCAAATAGACTTTTAAAAGCATTTTCGATTATAAACACTTCTAGTATGCATGCAACCTCATATACGTGAGTTCAAAAGCAACCACACAAACTCTGCACTGAAGAAATTCCTCGAGAAGCCTCTTCTCGCCAGAAATACTTCTTCAGAATTTGAGAAATCGGGTGTTGCCACTAGATGGAGCAAAACTAACAAAGAATATATATATGTCCTAAAGGGTAAGTATTACAACACATTAAAATAAGAAAATTAAAGCAACATATTAAAGTGATTGTATAGACAACAACTTTGAAATACATATAGAACTAAAGTTTGATTTATCATCAAAGAAACCAGTTGGGATGTTACAACATTACCTTGATCAACAGTTTATCAATGGCAGCACACAAAAAGCCGAACGTATAGGAAACATCTTGTATGGAGAAAACTAATTGAATACAAAAGTTGTGGAACCCTCTTTGTTAGTAGGTAATATACTCCTTCCAATTTTGGACAGAATCCGTTTATACTTCTCTTATTTTTAGCTGCACTGTTCTCAAACTCCCTAATAATTTCCACAAGTTTGGGATCAAATCTCCAATTTAGACTAAATTCACAATACAAACTTTTCGTTTTTGGTTGAGTTTAAACTGCATAATACTCAAAATCAAAGAGAACCCCAAAATCAAAGAAATCCCCAAAATCAAAGAGCAGCCAGGAAAGGAATTTGATATATATATATATATATATATAATAAAATAAAAGCAAAAAATGATTCTTCTACAGAAACAAACCAACAAGCGGGAAGGAAGTTTCATGATCAGAGGCGGACAGAAGTGGAGGCGTTGGGAACAAAACGCGAATACGTAGTGAGCATTTTAGAGGCCGATCGAGCGCCTCCATGTCGTCTTTGTCTTTTCCATCGGCGTCGATAGAGCCGCGCTCAAAAGAGGCGAGGAAGGCCGCCGTGACACCCGTACTAAACCACCTTGCGAAGCCATCTACTTTTTCGTAACACGACGGCGTTGCGATTGCATTTATGACTAGTGAATTCACACACAAAAAAAAGGGTTTTTTTTTTATTCTGTACGTGAGAATAAAATGGGCGGGAATACTTTTTCCTCAAGTAAATTCAAAAAAATTTAGATTTTTTTTTAAACAATTGAAAATTCCCTCTCTAAAATTGAAATACGACCATGAAAAAAAATGCGCCAAATTATTTTATAACAAAAATATTTATTGTTCAATTTGATCATAATTAATTGTTTATGTAATAAAATATTTCTTTCACACGAGGGGCATAAGGTAAAATAATTAAAACACCGCCACTAATTTTTTAAATATACAACGTTCCATGATTATTTGCATACTTTTTTTATTGAGATGTCCCATAATTATTTACACACTCTTAAAATTGTCACTCCTTTTTTTTCATATACATTTTACTTTACATATCATTAAATCCATTTACACCTCATCAAATCACCTAAAATCCCCCTCTTTATCCCTCTTTATCTTACATTAACAGCCACTAAATGTTTTTTTTTTTTAAATTGTGTCTGTTAAATTATGCAAATAATCCCAGAAGGGGGGAGTACTATTTTTTATGGTTAGTGTAGTAGACATATTTTATATTTTCAAAAGAACTGCAATAATATTTAATAAATTAATAAGTATGGGTAAAATGGAAATTTTAACTCGGTAATTAGAAATATGAAAACGTGGAAAATGCCCAATAATATGTACAATTATTCAAACTTATTTAAAATATATTGAGTTTTGAAACTTATCTTTGATCTTTTTTTATGATTAATTGAGTCGAAGTTGAATAAATATTAATCAAGTCGAATAAGAGTCGAGCTTAGGTAGTATGATATTTTTGCACTTATTTTAATGTTTTAACTTATCGAGTTCGAGCTCGAGTCGAACTTGAAACTTTACAAAATATAAAAGTTTGTTTGAGCTTGTTTGAAGTTTATGTTGAATCACACTAAAACGCACTTCATTGAATGAACTCAAATCAAGTATTGAATATCTTAATTTGATCTTCAATCCTAAGTTTGACTTAACAATTATTGTTGAAAATTGGTATTAGTTTGATGATTTAATCAAAACACAATGTAATAGGGTTAACAAGAGCTGATTTATCGATCTTTGACAAGTCTTCAAGTTGATTGTATAGTAGTCTACGACCAGTAAAACTATATATATACTTATCTGAATGATGGCCAACACATGTATGCTCAATGATTTAAAACTTAGACCCAGGAAATTGTCTTACCAAGAAGACCTTGAAGAAATTAGAAAATAAGATCATATGAGAGTCGTTTGAATTGTTGTATATCACAAGTCAGCTAAGTTTTCAGAGTCAGTCAAAATTCATATCAATTATCAATTGATATATAATGTTGTCCCGTTCATGTTTGTACAAAAATATCTTTTATAAAAATTAGAAGATTTTTAAAGATGTGATAACTACAATAGACTGAAAAATATTTATTTTTGTAAAAACATGAAATGATTTTAAAGATATGGTAAATATTGTAAGACGAATTGAAAAATAATTAGTAATATTTGTGAAATTATATATACGAAGAAGTATAACTGTTACAAATAACTATGAAAAATTATAGATACGAATTTGTAAAATTTAAAATTTTATAAATAATTATTTTAAAATTTTAGAAAAAAATTCCAGAATATAAATATCACACTTCATAAAAATGACTTCAATTTTAATAAAATTAGATAAAGAGAATTTTGGAGCCAAAAAGATTGTTTGGCGGTCTTTTATTTTTGTTTGGGCGGTCTTTTCGTTAGTAAAGTTGAAACTTTATTTAAAAGATTCAATTGAGAAATACCTAAAGCTAAAATTTTGAATACAGCCCTAAAACAAATTGCTCCACACACACTCTCTCTCTCTCTCAACCAAGGATATATTCCACTATCAAAATCAAAATCTGTCTCGGATCCTAAAAAAATAAAAAAAAATCAAAATCTCTCTCTTCTCTTCATCGATTTTACCATTGTCAAATACTTATACACGCGAGGGTACTGTGCACCCCTAAATTCCCACCACCAATTTCCTTTCCATGTGAAAAAACAGAGCCACTGCTCTAAAACCCTAAACCAATCTCAGTTGCCGCCGTCAAACACTAGCCGCCGCTTTGCTCTTAGTCGGCGCCGGGGCGCCTACCCCCTCGCGCGGCACCATCGTCGGCATCTCGTCGTCAATGGCCACTGCCCGCACTTGATTTGGTCCCATGGCCGCCGCCTCTTGTTCAGCTTCTGGCTACGACCCTTCGCTGGAGGTCGCCCATATTCACGTCGGTGTCGTCCCTCCCTCCGCATCGCACCTTGGCGCGGATTAGCCTTCCTTCGCAACTAGCCTCTACCATGGATGCTGCTTAAGGAACTAGCTAATTCAGATTCGACCTTATCTATTGGATTCATTTAGGGCATATCTAGTTAACTGTGTTTTTCTGTGCCAATCTGTGTGTGAATTGATTTTATGCAGCTCAACATAAAGGCATTGCTAGGAAGCCTTCCTTGCCCAAGTCGGGCCATGGTGTTTTAGGATTGGAATTCGACAAGGTCAAAGTCATTCAATGCAGAATTGATGATTTACTCAGCACATGTCTGATTTGCTTAGCATGGAAAGGGACGCGGAATTGGAGTTTACTTAGAGGAGTTGAATGTTGTTCCAACACCTGTCGAGCATTCCAATTCGGCTAAGCCAGTTCAATTTTTAATTGTGGTATTATTGGTTATTAATTGTGGTATTATTGGTTATTGTTTGTGGTATTACCGATTATGTGAAATTTTATTATTGGTTAAGACATTACTGATAAATGTGGTAAAAAAATAATTTGGGGGTGTGTGGTATTATTGATTATTAATTGTGGTATTATTGGTTATTGTTTTTGGTATTATCGATTATGTGAAATTTTATTATTGGTTAAGTCATTACTGATAAATGTGGTAAAAAAATAATTTGGGGTGTGTGGTATTATTGATTATTAATTGTGGTATTATTGGTTATTGTATGTGGTATTACCGATTATGTAAAATTTTATTATTGGTTAAGACATTACTAATAAATGTGGTAAAAAAATTATTTGAGGTGAACCCATTAAATGCGCGGGTGCAGATAATTGTGGTAAAGATAAATGATTTTTGGGTGAACTAATAAATGAGTGAGTGCTGATAAAATATGAATTAAAAAATAAAATTGAAATTGTATGTATGGCCAATAAAAAGGTATGGAATATAAAAGAAAAAAGAAAACTTAAAACCATAAGCTCACAAGTCGAGCCAGAGGCCGGAGTGCCGTTAAAACCTTGCCTGGGAAAACCCTCCTTAGGGACAAAACTCAGGCGAAGGAAAAAGGTAAACTCCTCTAACAATCAATGTCTGTAAAAGACAGTATACAAATCTTTATGCAAGAAAGTAAGTAAGAAATCTGGAGGGTATCCCCTCCAGATGCAGTTGATCTTCGTCTTGGACACTGCGTCAGCCGCCTGGTTGGCCTCTCTAAAAGTGTGAGAATACCGAATGTGCATGTCTGTGGTAAGAGGATGAACCTGACTCCAGAGACCCTGTAGACGCCAAGGAACGGAGGGAGTAGAGCTCGTCAAAGTGCTGACTGTCAGACTGGAGTCTGACTCGATCCATAAGAACCGCCACCCTTGGGAATGTGCATACTGAATAGCAATGAGTGTCGCTGCTAACTCCGCCTCAAATGGAGTACCCCAACCAACCTCTTGGGCAATAGCCGCAACAAAGAACCCCCTGAAGTTCCTAAACACCGCCCCTGCATGAAAACTACCTGGAGAGGATGTTGCACTGCCGTCTGTGTTGATCTTGTACCAATCCGGATCCGGAGGGATCCATCTAACAGACGAGCCTTGACGAGTCGGCTTGTGCCTGCCCAATACACCAAGAGACCTGGCAATCAAGAGATCCCGAACTGAACCGTCAGAGTAACCCCGAGAGATGCTATTGGCTTCCCAAATACCAGCAACGATTTGCGCCATGCATCGTCTGACTGAAGGAGAGACCCCATCAAAGACCACCCTGTTCCGCAGAGCCCAAATTGCCCAAACTGTAGTGACAAATGCCGCTCTCCATAACTCCAAGGACTGTGGACCCAAGCGAACTCTGGTAGCCTGGAGGAAGACATCAAGAAAGCTGATCCCCGTGTGGATCGTAACTCCAAAAAGCTGAGTCAGATGCTGAAGAATCTCCAGAGTGAATGGACAGTGAGCTAACAAGTGGTCTAAAGACTCAGAATCTCTACGATAGAGCATACACATCGAAGGACCGTGAATCCCAAATGAGACCAGCCAATCAGAAGTAGGGAGCTTGCCCCATATCGCCCTCCAAATAACCGTAGAACGACACATCGGAATGAAGGAACTCCAAATCCACGACGACCAGCCAAGACGAGGGAGAGGAGATCTGAGCATGTCATAGGCTACTGAAGAGGTTAGCTCCCCTGAGGTAGTACCTTCCCAAATACGTTTGTCAGGGTCATGAAGAACCTGAATCTAAAGGATATCTCTTACTATATCTGTGAAATCCGTGACGAAGCACTCCTCAAAGTGTCAGCAATCGTCATAGAAGAAGTCCCCGACCGTGCTCTTCAGGGTAGCCGCAAACCAATCCGGGAGGCCAATCTTATTAGAAATAGTGTATCCCAACCAGTTATCATGCCAAAAGCTGACTTTCGAACCCCTACCAATCAGCCACCTTGACCCATCAGAAAGCCTCAAAACGTGAGGACGAATACCTGGCCCAATAGATGAGATCCTCCCATGGGGACGCAATCTGCCATCCGAGGAAAAGTGTCTCCTGTGAAGCAGAGCTGTATCTGGAGATCTGTGCTGAAGTATGTCCCAACTCAACTTACAGAGAAAGGAGGCATTCGCCAATCTAATGAAGCGAACCCACATCCCTCCTTCTCCGAAGGGCGCACAAACACTCTTCCACGAGACCGAACAAGAACCACTCTTACGATTTATGTCACCCTTCCAAAGAAAGTTGCGCATAGCAGATTCCACCTGGCGAAGTAGCGAACTAGGCCATTTGTAAACCATCATAGAGTGGACCATAGAACCTGTGATAACCGAGTTAATCAAGCATCGTCTCCCTGCCAAGGAAATGGAGCTACCCTTCCAACGACTAAACTTAGCAATAACATCGTCTGCCACAGGCTGTAAATGAGCCATCCTGGGGCAACCTCGAAAGATCGGAACTCCTAGGTAGGTGAAAGGAAGGGAACCTTCTACGATGCCTGTGACCCTATGCATCCGACGACGAATTCTTTGGGGAACAGCACGCCCAAAGAAAGCCCTAGACTTCGGAGGACTATAGATCTGACCTGAAAGATGACCATACCCCTGTAAAATAGCATGTAGGTTCCTGATATTAGACTCTAAAAAATATCATGATGTCGTCCGCATAGAATAGGTAACGAGGGACAAAACGGATGGGACGAAGACGACCTCTATCGATCTCCCAATCAATCCATCTCCCGACCGCCTCCTCCGCAATACAAAAAAGCAATGGTGATAGAGGATCTCCCTGACGAACACCCCCGGAGCAAGAAAAGTACCCCTTCGGCTCCCCATTGATGAGAACTGAAATCCTAGCCGAATCCAGGACTCCTCTCACCATAGATATGAAAGTAGTACAGAAGCCCATCCTAGCCATGACGGCCTCCAGAAATCGCCAAGAGATGGTGTCAAACGCTTTGATCATATCAATCTTCAAGGCCATATACCCGTGAACTCTCGGGTAGTCCAGGGTATTAATGGCGTCAGATGCAAGAGCGATGCAGGTGTGAATTCGCTTGCCCGGTACGAAACCAAACTGATAGGCAGAGAGACAACTACTAACAAAAGTGCCCAATCTCGAAGACAAAACTCTGGTCATGACCTTAAAGATGAAGTTACCCATCAGACGAAACTCCTCAACTTTACGGGCCCCTTCCGTCTTGGGAACAAGCGTCATGAAATAGGAGTTCAGCCCAGGAGGTAAAATTCTGAAAATGAAGTAGTGTCTGACAGCATCGACCACCTCCTGGCCCACAATGTCCCAACATCCCTGGTAAAAGCAGCCCCCGAAGCCATCTGGACCCGGAGCGCTCGAAGCATCCATATCAAAGACAGCCCTTCGAACCTCTTCCGCTGAAGGAGCACTCACGAGGAGACCATTATGGTCATCAGTCACCACGGTATCCATAAAGTTATCCAGAATACTAGCATCGAAAGGAGACGCCCGATCATCCGCAAACAACTGAGAATAGTAAGTAACCACATGGGAACTGATGGTGTCCAAGTCCGAAGTAAGTATGTCGTCAATGAGCAAAGACGTGATACCCCCCCTGGCTGTCCTAATCTGCTGAGAAATGTGAAAGAATCTAGTGTTTCTATCTCCGTCAGTCAACCACTGCAAACGGTTCCTCTGAGTGTAGTATTCCTGCCTGGCCGTCAACAACCCATCAAGATCAACCTGAGCCTGAATCTCTTCTGCAAAGGCTGCCTCAGAATCACCCTCCAACTATATACGATGCTGAATATCAGCCAGGCGACGAGTGGCAGACTCGATCTGAGTGAAAACATTCCTGAACACAGTCTTGTTCCAAATCTTCAATGCAGACTTGAGCCTCTTCAGCTTCCACATAAAACAGACAATGGGGGTTTTGGTGCATCAACGGCTGGGTCCATGAAGACTCAACAACTGATCTGAAGGAATCATGCTGACACCACATACTGAGGAACCGAAATGGACGACGAACCTGAACCCAGTCTGATCTGACAGTAAGGAGCAGGGAATGATGATTAGACTTGTGTCTGGGAAGAGCAATAACCTCCACGCCAGCCCAAAGATAAAAAAAATCATGATTAGCTAACACTCTGTCCAACCTAGCAGCTTGAAAGTCCCTAGGACCTCGACGAATAGACCACGTGAACTGAGACCCAGCGGTATCCAAATCAATCAAATCCGACTCATACATGAATTCCCTGAAATCAAGAGAGGCCCTTGGAGTAGCCACAGAACCTGGACTTATTTCATGCGTCCCTGTCACCACATTAAAATCACCCAAAACACAGAGACTAGTAGCAGAGAAAGCTAAAACATCCGACCACATCAAACGACGAGTTATATAAGAATTACTAGCATGCGTAAAACCAAAAGACCAAGAACGAGTGGCATCCCTAGTCTCAATCAAAACAATCTGGTCTGAGCTATGACAAACTCTAGAAGTAGGAACATGGGTAGGCTTACAGAGAATCCAAATATTAGGAGTCGATGCAACTCTATCGTTAACAGTAAACACAACCAAATTCAAAGACTGCAAATAACGAGAGGGAAGGCTAGAAATCATAACCTTAGGCTCGTAGATAGCGACCCAGTCAGGGTTATGAGTGCGGCAAAGCTCATGAAGGGCATTCCTCATCCGAATATGCCCCACCCCGCAAATGTTCCAAGACAACACAATCATGGATCACTCGTCGAGCCGTGCATCGGCGGCTGATAGCAAGAATCCTCCCCAGACCAGCGTTTGGTATGCCTCGAAACACTCAATTGCTCCGTCAAGCTGGTGTCCTCTACCGTAAAAGGTTCCTTGGCAGTATCCCTAAGGGAGTCATGAGCCGGGGCACTCCGTCCTCTGACAGGACGTTGAAGCGGCGATGCTATGGGTCTAGCATATCTACTACGGGCGTGCTCCAAGATGGAAGAGACCAAAGGAGGTGGCGCCATCTGAAAGTTGTTCAGTCTAAAAGAACCAGAATCTGACTCGTCACCCTGATGCTGCTCGGAATCAGGGTTTTCATCTGAAAGGGCCTCAAAAGTGTTCCCCACAGGAACTAAGGCTGAGTTGGGGTCCTCCACGTGTGCCCCATCAGTAGGCCTGGAGCCCCTCTTAGACTTGCTCCGTCCCCGACGGGCAAAAGCCCTCCGTTCACGTAGCTTGGCAGATTTTCTACAAACAGCGAGAGAATGGCCCACAATCTTACAGGAAGTGCAAAATTCAGGAAGAGTCTCAAAATGGACCTGAGCGAAATATCTGTGACCATCCAGCTGAAATGGAATGTTGTCTGGGGGGGCGGTAAGCATATCCACCTCGATTAGTAATCTGGCATAGTGGCCCATCGTGCCCTGTAAGGTACGCTCATCAATCTGCACCAGAGTACCTAACACAGATGCCAATGACTCCAAGATCAAAGGGTCCCAAAGCACAATTGGGAGATCCGAAAGACGAACCCATACCTGGGCCAGCGAAGACCTAAAAGTGTTCGGGTTAAAGTGAGGAGACCATGTCATAAGATGAATGACCCCTGGCCTTAACTGCCAAGACCGGGTCTCGAATATCCGATCCTTATCCTCTGAAGAGGGAAAGCTGATATTGAAAAAACTCTTGCCCAAAGAGACAACCTTGAGGTCTGTAATCTGCTATAAGGACCGAAGTTTCTCGAGCAGGTGTGCATGCTCATAAGGTTTCTCCCCTGACTGCATGATGACCCTACCAATTACCGTGTTCACAAATTGGGAAGCCCTCCTCTGAAATATGTCCTTATCAATATTGACTACTAGGACATCTCCATCTAAAACTGGCCTCATAGATTCCGGCAAACTGGCACTAGGCCATGAGGGCCCCTGTTTTTTGCTGGCTGTGACCTTGGCATACGAGACACCAATGGGGGTACGTACCTGCGAGGGAATGGAAGACGAAGCAGTACCAGAAGTAGGGGTGAAAGTAGGATATTCACTTTGATAAGTGGACGTACCCCTGTATGCCGGAGGGATGAGAGTGACCACCCCGTCCGGCGTTGGTTGCGCCAATCTGCACAGGGGCAGAAGCATGATCAAGCATAGGAACCTTTCCTCGAGATTTATCCCTAGGATCTCTCTTGCGTGCAGGTGCATCGTCCACGACAGCCTGTGGAGAAATGGAGGAAGGAGCAAATCCAATGGAAGAAGAGACTATTCCAGAATCAGAGACATATGACGTACCCGATATGCCGGAAAGACGAAGGGAGTCGTCATTTCCGGCCGATATATCGCCAAGCTGCCTCGATGCAGCAACAAGGGGTGGAGTATCCACTAGAGAGATCGTTGGCATGGAACAATAGACGTCAACGCCCGGAGGTAGTGTATCCACTAGAGAGATCGTCGGCATGGAACAATAGACATCAACTCCCGGTGGGCCGGAAACTAGAGGAGTCTCAAAGTTCCTTGCAAAGTGTGCACCAATTGTCGACTAGGCGGAAGCATCAATCGTGCTGCGTAGCTGCCCATGGGTATACACCCCAGCTGGGTGTACTGAGTAAAACTGGGGGTCAGAATCTGGGGGTGTATTAACTGGAACTGTGGGTGAGAGTCTGGCGGGTGTATTAAGGGAAACTGTGGGTGCACCTCCTGGCAACCAGGCCCAATGTAGGGAAATTCTAGCGCAGAGGGGGGAGCCCTAGCTCAGCCCGGAGCGGCGCTAGTGCCTGGACAAGGCAGCGACCTCATCGGAGAAGGAGACGCCGGAAAATATTGTTCGACGGAACGGCGGTCTGAGCTCAGATTTCCGGCAAGGAAGGTGGGCAGTGTTGTCATGGGCGGCGTACTTAGGATTCGACGCAATGAGGTGTCGATTTGTGCAGAAATTATGGTGGAGAAGAAGCCCACAAAGTCGGGGTCGGCGATTAGAGCATGGGCGGCCGGCAAGGGAGCTTCGACGCCGGACTGGTTTAAGACAAGGTCGATGGGAGGCACCATTGAAGCCGAAAGGGTGGCGACGCCATTGAAGAGGTTATTGGAGCAATGGATGAGCCGGGCGACGGCTGTAGGAGCTCCATGGGCGGAGCTGCTTCCTTGCGAGAATGCAGCCATGGCAGCAGTCGGTGAAAAAACCAGCTTCGGCTGGAGTGTGGTGGGTGCCGGCGACGCTGGAAAACGGCCGGCGGTGAGAGGGAGAAGAGTGATTACGGGAGTTAGTGTGTGAGAGAAGAGGGCATTTTTTTCAAAATCAACTCTTATGTATGGTGTATCAAGTGGATGCAAGTGTTACCCAATTCATTCTTCCCCACTCGAATTTCTTTCTCCGGTTCCTTCTCTCAACTGTCCACCATTGTCATTCCACTACCTTCATTAATGTCATCTCGCACATCGGTTTCCATTGTTCATCCACCATCTATTTTTTAGTGCATAATTGTTTCTGCCAAACATTTGCTGCCTCCTGTCCATTTATAGCTAGCTTTTTCTGTTCTTTCAAAGCAAATGTTGGATTCCTTGCTCGAATCGATTTGTTGATATTGATTTTTTTGTTTTTTTACCTTAGTTATTAAACCCCAGTTGCCCAATTGGAAAAGAATTTTAAGAAATTTGGGGATAGCAATATTTGATTAGATATTCTTCTAATTTTTCCATCTGGGGGATAAATTGGGCTCACTTGAAAGGGATTTGAATTCCTTTCTATAATTGCTTCAGTTTTTGTTCTTAGATTGTTGGAATTGTTTTTATTTTTTAATCACACTTTCCTTGTAGCCTATTGGATAGTGTAGTTGTGTAATGTGTAGTCAGGTTTAAGTTGTTTCCACTGGCATTCTCTATGTCTTATGCATGCGGCAGAAATTTTTATTAAGTTTTTTATGACACTCTATATTTCCTTTCTAACAAATCAAGAATGGGGCTATATATACTGTACACAGATTTCATAAATTTAAACTCTTTCCCAAGTAAAGCTATTGTATAATCCAACTTGAGATAATATTACATATATCTCTGATGTTGGACTCTTAGTTCGGTAGAGTGTTAACATATAATCACCCTGAAATGCAATGTGTTCTATAATATATCATAGAATTAAACTATTGTAGTTTTTCTGATGAAATTAACAAGGAGTTTATTTCATACTAGTACTAACATAATTATAATTAACATTTGTTAAATCTGTATTCCTTGATACCTTAACCTATCTTAAGGTGCAGACCAACATTTCTTTTTCACTTTCCATAACTCATATAGACATATCTAGAAGCATGCAACTCATATCGGGAAGGGGTAGAGCATTACCTGCATTTCTTTCTTTGTGTCATATTCAATATGTAGCTGCAAGTACAAGAATTTAAGGAGTCTTTTTTTTATATTTCATAACTTTCCTCTGCAGCTAGCTTTTAGTAGATTATTTCAATGGGACAATAACTAAGTCATTTGGTGGTCTAATTAAATTTGATAATTTGTAAGTTACAATGTTTAATACTATTACTAGGCCATGTTTGATAGCTTAGATTAAATCTATCATCCCTTATAGGTTGTTTGATAACTTAGATTAAGCGTAGATTATGCTTTAAAATTTATAAAGTTTAGATATGATCATAATCTTAGTTTAATTAGTCTTTGCTATCAAACATGGCCCTATAAGACATTTATTGGTGCAGCATATGAATTCTTAGTTTTATGTACTGTTTCTAGCAGGATAGACGGGATCACAAACTTCAGGAAAAGTGCCTGGTTTTATTGGAAACTGGACCAAACTTATGAGTCTGATTCATACTCTCCCTTTCGATTCTTTATTTGTTTTACTGTATTTTATCTTTATGAAAACATTCTTAATGAATTGTTTAAGAGACATTCAAGGCACATCAATAATATATAAGAGCTTCACAATTTTGCAGTAATCAAAATGCTATGGATTTTGGGCATTGCAAACATCCATAGGTCCCTATCATTATTCATTAGTTAACATTCACTTCACTCATTTCATTTTTTTAAATCACTCAAAGGTATACGACAGAAAGAAACAAATAATATGTTGGCTATTACTTGAAACATGTTGTCGTGTTAATTATGTTAATAGTGGAGGTCTTTACAAACATATGTATCAAGTATTTAAGTGTATTTAAGTGTCTGAGATATGCTTAGAGCTCTAATTAGAAGCTTCTTTGAAAACTATAGTTTACTTGACTTATTAATATAGTATGTATATATATCTTGTGATTTTTTTTTTTTTAATGGAAGACTGCAATTAGGAATATCACTTAGCAGGGGGTCCTTTTTACTCACTTCAGATTTTAGATTTGGTCTTTAGGTGAATGATCAAAATCTACGAATTGTTTAAAAGTATATAGAGAATGGTAATTGAAATCTTATACTCAGATAAAAGTCTAACATAATCATGGGTTACATCAATGAAAAGGTGTCAGCATATTGGTTACATCAATGAAAGCCTAACATAATCCTGGGTAATCTTGATAGAATTCTTGATTGCTCCTACATAGTCACTGGAAACAGTTTGGTGCACTAAAAATTGGATATTGTCATTCATCGTATGTGGTAAGAAAGAGCTTATCTTTAAGGGCTGTGCAAGCATAGATCAAGATCACAAACAAAGACTTCTTGAATGTTTCAAAAACCTTGTAAGTTGGTAGCCTTTCAAATATTTGTTTTGCAGTTTCAGAATATCTTACTCCTCACTTAATTGATTTTCTTTTCACATTTTTTGTCCTAGATGACTTAAGTATATAATGCAAACCGATTTAAAATGAACATGCCTCTTTATTCTCTTGTTTGTGCTCCTCAGGTGAAACACAATCACTAAATAGAGAGGATACTTATTGAAGACATTGAGAACTTGATAATTTCAAGTGCACCTAAAGAACGTGAGGAAGTGTACTCAGATAATTCCGATGAGGATGAATTCGATTACACTATACTTGATTATTGTAGGAGTGAAGAGTGAATTCGATTCCTAGAAAAATATTGTTTCTAACGACGAGAGTGATGATGACAATTCAGTTATTTGATAATAATATATTCATTGATGTTGTGTACTTTTCCACCTTGTTAAATTAGCTATTTAATGTATTGTTTTACATGGGTATTACTTTATGAAACTAAATTTCTGTGTTCAGTTGACTGTAGTTATGTTACAGTGGGAAATTATTTTTATTGCATACCAACCGTACTAAAGAATTGTTTATTGAGACTAATAATACTCTCAGGCTTTAATTAGGCTTTAATTACTTGTACGTACGTCTAAAATTGAATTTATGAAATAAAATGTTTGTTAGTTCGGGTGTATAAATATACTAGCTGGTCTTTGGTATGTGTTTATAAACATATGGAAAGGTGTGTTGCAAGGTTGACATTATTTTGTAGCTAAATCTTAGTAAAATAGTCACATGTTATTATTGTCATGAAATAATTTATCACTAATTATTTTGAATAAGTAATGACGAAAAATAGACTTGTCATTAAAGTATATTTTTTATGATGTCGAATACCATCAACATTTAATATTAAAATCGTTACCAATCATCGTTGTGACGTTTTTTTTTTTTGGTCAATAAATATTTTGAATTATTAATGATGAAAAATAGATTCGTCATGAAAATATAGTATATATGACGTCGAAGTCCGTCGTCAATTATTATTAAAATCGTCACATATTAGTGTTATGACGAATGTATTTTGTTACTAAATACTTAGAATAATTAATGACGAAAAATAAATTCGTCATGAAAATATATTATATATGACGTCGAATTCCGTCATCAATTATTATTGAAAATCGTCACATATTAGTGTTATGATGAATGTATTTTGTCACTTAATATTTAGAATAGTTAATGACAAAAATTATCATTGTCATAAAAATATATTTTTTATGACGTTGAATTTTGTCACTAATTATTATTAAAATCGTCAACAATTATGATTGCGACAAAATTCTTTTGTCATTAAATATTTTGAATAATAAAAGACGAAAATTAATGTCGTCACAAAAATATATTTTTTATGACGTCACATATCGTCACCAATTATTACTAAACTAGTCACCAATTATTATTGTGACGAAATTATTTTATCACGAATTATTTCTAATAATTAATGACGAAAAGTTATCATCGTCAAGACAATAAATATTTCACGACATCGCAGTTCGTCACCAATTATTATAAAAATCGTCACAAATTATTATTGTGACACATTCATTAACACCGTCATGAAATTTACAAATTCTTGACGAAAAAAATTATAAGGAGTTACGAAAATAAATTTTGTCACAATTTCTAGTATTTTAATGACGAAAAACAAAATTCATCGTCTTTAAGCAGAAAATTGTGACGATTTTTGTGTCGTCACCAAAATTTTCGTCACGAAATGTGTGATTTCCTATAGTGCATGCATTTAAGAATCACCTTTTCTTCTTTTAAAGTTTACACAAAGTTAAAACTTTGTATTGTTTGGTTTTTCATGAAACTCGGAATCTCGAGTGTGGGCTTTAACTACTTTGATTACTACAATGAATCAGTACAACTTCCACTAAAGTGTTTGATTCTATAGTAAATTACCTCAACTCCCATTGGAGTGTGAATCATTACAACTCCCAACATAGTGTAAATCGTTACAACTCTCCAACTAGAGTGTTTGATTCCACAGTGAATCGTTACAGCTTCCACTAGAGTGTTTGATTCAACAATGAATCGGTATAACTCCCACTGGAGTGTTTGATTCCACAATGAATTGTTACCGCTCCCACTAGAGCGTTTAATTCAACAATGAATCGTTACAACTCCCAAGGTAGTGTAAATCGTTATAGCTCTCCCACTAGAGTGTTTGATTCCACAGTGAATCGTTACAGCTTCCACTAAAGTGTTTTTGATTCAACAATGAATCGGTATAACTCCCACTAGAGTTTTTGATTCCACAATGAATTGCTACAACTCCCACTAGAGTGTTTAGTTCAACAATGAATCGTTACAGCTTCCACTAGAGTGTTTGATTTCACAATGAATTGCTACAGCTCCCATTGGAGCGTTTAATTCAATAATGAATCGTTACAACTCCCACTGGAGTGTTCAATTTCATAGTGAATCGCTATAACTCTTACTAGAGTGTTTGATTCCACGATGAATCGTTACAACTCCTAATGGACTAATTACTTTTCCAAAAGTTTCAATAAATTTCTTACCCAAACTATTTCTCGTACTTACAGATGCACTTACCACAAGATCTACTTGCACAGTGGATATAGTACATGTCTATATACCCTTTCAGGTTCAAATTAATCTGTAATACATTCTTGATATCTTACAATCCCTTACACTGTCACCAGTGTCTATACTGAATTGAATTGATATTTGTTAACCAAACCAACAACTCATAATACATTTGGATGTTCACTCATCTTAGCATACATCAGACTTTCAATTACATTCGCATATAGTACTACTAACATTCCATCTTTGAGTCTTTGGACACTTATCACAGTTCAATAACTCGTCTTTTACAACAAGAGTATCAATATGCTTTCATGCATCCATTCTGAATCTGTTCTAGAAGTCACTTTCTATGTCTTTTGAGACAACCCAAGTAACTTCCTTGAACTATCTCTATGAATATTTTCACCAAACATACTCATTATCGTTTTCCAGCTAACATTGTATCAACATACATATGATAGAATTACAAAACTACTTAGGACCGTTTAACGTAAGAACAATGGTCTTTCTCTATCATCACAAAGTTATATGAGACTGTAGACAAGTAAAATTCATTACAAATTAAATTGCGACGCGTGGAAATTACGGGTTAAATATTAATTAAGTTTATTATTTATTTGTTGGAATTTAAATAAATTTAATTCCTAAAAGTAAATATATAATTAATTATTATTTAATTATTGCCTCCAATTAATTTGGGCCTTTAAATATTAATGAGTTAAAATGGATCTCCAAAGCCCAATAAAGCAAGTCGGGCCTCTAAAGTCCGATAAACGAAGACAGGCCTCTAAAGTCCCATAAATGAAAATGGGTCTCTAAAGTCCAACAAATCAAATCAAGCCCAAATAGGGTATTCTTAGCACATCAAGTAATTCAAATTTTGAATTAAGCCCTAACTACTTGCACAAATATCTCCTTGGCCCATGAGAAACCCTAGGTTCTACACCTATAAATAGATGCCTCATTTCATTCATTTTGAGATCAAGAAATCAGAAGCATTCAAGGCTCTAAAATTCTCTGCAGAGATTTTAGAGTGTTCTTCAGCAGTTGGAGGAGCTTCAAAGGCGTTCTTCGTACAAAGCGGCAAGAAGCAGTGTTCGAGTGGAGATCAAGGTGTTAAGCCTCTTCGATTCGGCGTTCCTTCAAGGCGTTCTTCGTGCAAAGCGGCAAAAAGCAGTGTTCGAGTGGAGATCAAGGTGCTAAGCCTCTTCGATTCAACGTTCCTTCAAAGGCGTTCTTCGTGCAAAGCGGCGAGAAGCAGTGTTCGAGCAGAGATCAAGGTGCTAAGCCTCTTCGATTCGGCGTTTCTTCAGGGAGGAGGTGCTTCGTGGATCTTCAACGGCGTTCGTCCCGGAAAAGTCCCGACAAGTCCCGAATAAGTCCCGAAAGTCCCGACAAGTCCCGAATAAGTCCCGGAAAAGTCCCGAAAAGTCCCGGATAAGTCCCTAAAATCCACGTTTAATCTAAAATACGGTGTCAAGCCCTTGGATTAACGTTACAAAGTCCCAAATTCAAGAACGATCTTCAACGACGTTCATCACAAAAGTCCCTAAATTCAACGTTTAATCCAAAATACGGTGCTAAACCTTTGGATTAACGTTATAAAGCCCAAAATACAAGATCGGAGCGGATCTGGCTGCGGATTCGACCCCAAAAGCTCAAGGAAATCAAGTGAAGTTCAAGAAGAGAGAATCAGAGGAACAAATTAGAGATTGTAACCCACAAATACTCGGTTTTAATCCGAAAAGAAATAAAATTATTTCGCATTTTTGCGTTTTATATATTTAATTCACGAATTTGTGTTTACAAATTGGCACGCCCGGTGGGACTATCTCTACCTCTCATCTCTACTCTTCAAGCAAATCAAGTCACGACGATGACACTAATCAAGATAAAGATCAAGAGAGGCGTTGCATCCGGATCAGCTGGTCTTGATGTTGAAGACGTGAACGTAGTCACGAGGAGTATGTCAAGAAGCTCGAAGTCATCGTCTTCTTCAGAGGAGGCTACTGTAGAGGGTCCATCGCCCAACACTGCGAACGAGGAGAACAACCCAGCCTGTTCCCCTACTCGTTCCACAGCAAGCTCATCAGATTCAAGCACAACCTCAACAATGGCGACAGACACTACGACTGTTGAGGAGCAATTGACAAGCTTAACTCGAGCTATAGAAGGACTCACGAAACATATCCAAGAACAGGATGCCCGAATTGCTAAGCTAATAAGCAATGCAGACAAAGGAAAGCAAGTCGAAGGACATGATGCTGAGACGTCTGGTGAACGCTAGCCAATGGAAGTTGACCAAACTCTTAAGGAGTTAAAAGTTTCTCCTGATGGCATGGTGCCCGTTGACCGATTGAAAGAAATCATACTTGGGGCAATCAAAGATAAGTTCGAGGAAAATCCCAAGTCTTCATTCACCTACAACAAACCTTACACAAAGAGGATTGGCAGTTTGAAGATGTCAGCTGGTTATCAACCTCCAAAGTTGCAGCAGTTCGATAGCAAGGGCAATCCAAAGCCGCATATTTCTCACTTCGTAGAGACTTGCAACAATACCGGCACTTATGGAGATCAGTTGGTAAAGCAATTTGTACGTTCTTTAAAGGGCAATGCATTCGATTGGTATACCGATATGGAATCTAGCTCGATTGACAGTTGGGAGCAAATGGAGCAAGAATTTCTCAACCGGTTCTACAGCACTCGTAGAACGGTGAGCATGATTGAATTGACGAACACTCGTCAATCAAAGGAGGAATCGGTGATAAATTACATAAACCGCTGGAGGAATTTAAGTTTGAATTGTAAGGATAGATTGACCGAAGCTTCGACAATCGAGATGTGTATTCAAGTAATGCAGTGGGGTCTTCGATATATCCTACAAGCGATTCGGCCAAGGTCGTTCGAAGATTTGGCGACTAAAGCTCACGACATGGAGCTGAGTATGTCTACAACTAGAGCTGGAGGGCCGCCAACTCAAGAGCCTTGGAAGTTCAAAGACAAGCAGGAAGTTAAGAAAGGGGGCAAACCTTTCATTAAAGATTCGAATAAAGAATCCATGGCAGTGACCGCTACTACTGTCAAATTCAGAAAGGGTGAAACTGATGCGGGGAGTAAAGGAAAAGGCGTCACCCAAGAATGGGGGCAAAGGAGAAAAAGTCTGAAGGAATTGCAACAAAAATAGTATCCATTTCTAGACTCTGACATCCCCGGAATGTTCGATGACCTGATCAAGAATGATCTCATCGAATTACCAGAAATGAAACGACCGGATGAAGCTGGGCGAACAGATGACCCAAAGTATTGCAAATACCATCGGTTGGTAGGGCATCCAATCCAAGACTGTTTCATATTCAAGGAGAAAGTTATGCAACTAGCCAAAGAAGGAAAGATCTTGCTAGAGGATAGTGAGACAACGACGAATGCTGTCACAGCTGAGAACAACAACGAATGTAGAGACCTCTATTGCCACATGACTAGCGAGGAAGATGATGAATGACCTCAGACCAACGATGGTCTTGATGACAAAGTTAATGGTTATTTTTCAACGATATCTTTCACAGATGAAGACTTAATGCTTGGTTCAGAATCCCATAACAGGCCACTATTCGTAGTTAGCCATATTCGAGAGCAGAAAGTAAATCGGATATTGATTGATGGAGGTTCTGGGGTAAACATTTTACCCTTACGGGTGATGAAAAAGATGGAGATACATATGGATGAACTCGCAGGCAGTCGTTTGATGATACATGGGTTTAATCAGGAAGGACAGAGGGCCCTTGGCACCATAGTGTTGGATTTGCTAATTGGTGGGATGCCATCAACTGTAACTCTCCACGTCATAGATGCCAGGACTTCATATAACATGCTTCTAGGGCGCCCGTGGCTGCACGAAAATGGTGTGGTTCCTTCTACCCTACATCAATGCTTCAAATACTTTAGTCAAGGGGTTGTGAAAACAGTGGTCGGAGATGATAAACCATTCACAGAAGCAGAGTCGTACTTTGCTGATGCCAAATACTTCTTTCGAGGTGCGAAAGAAACAAAGAACGAGGAAGGTCCGACACGGAAGGATTGCAAGGAAGCATCAACATCTCGTCTCAACGAGAACAAATCGGTTCTTCTATTGTTGAGGCATTGGAGGAGTTAACATTGTCGTTAACTAAACTGGATGGAAAGAAGCCATCTTCACAGCCAATTAAGGGGTTTGTTCGTCCTACTCAAGGACCTAAGGTGGAACATGGAGAGGTGATGGGACATGATGTTACAAAGTTTTATGGTCCTAAAGCTTACAAGCTTTTAGTCAAAGCCGGGTATGATACACGGGAAAACTGTGCATTGGGGAAGGTTGTTAGTCAGTCAGAACATGTACTTAATGACACCCAGAAAATGTTGAGAAAGAGCGGCTATGCCGTAAAGAGTACCAAAATGGGACTTGATTATACTACAAAGAATCTGGTTCGTATTGCAATTAAAAGAGCCAATGTTAACCACATTTCTGAAGAGGAATATTCATCGACAAAAGATGCATTCGATGAGGATGGTAAGAAGGTGAGACGACTTTCAGTCTTTAAGAGACTTGGGAAGTATGCTAGCAAGAATATTAAGAAGACGAAACGCCCCTCAGTCTTTGATAGACTCGGGCCACAAACCCATCATCAAAAGTTGGGTGTTTCCAAAGTTCGGAGCTCGAAGCAATCCTGCATGAAGAGGCAGCATACGTTGACAATAGCATATGGGGGAGGATCCAAAGCCAGAAGGCAAACCATTGTTCTCGCTCAAGAGTATAGCGACGAAGAAGATGATACAGAGAGTGTAGCTTCTTCCAATTTTGTTAGTACCTACAACATTCAGCAACAAATGCCACAAGATATGGAAAGGGCACAAAGAAGGATCGCTCGAATGATTAGAGAATGGTACGTCTCTAACGTTATCAACACTATTCAAACCATCCAAGTTAGAGGAAGAGATGGTCGAATAAGATCACGTGTGGATCTTACGAATACAAATGAATACAATGAAGACATCGCAACTATTGATGTTCAGGTGGAGGAAGCAGATGTAGAGGAAGCAGATGTAGAGGATGCTCCTCCAGAACTCGAAGAGGGCGTCAAGACAACTATTGATGAGTTGAAAGAAATTAACTTGGGTGATGTTAACGACCCGCGACCAATCTATGTGAGTGCTCTATTGTCCGATGATGAGGAAGAAACTTACATTGAACTACTACGTGAGTTCAGAGATGTATTCGCATGGTCGTATAAAGAGATGCCGGGACTGGACCCATAAGTAGCAGTGCACCATCTCTCAGTAAAGAAGGTGTTGGGAAATAAAATGATTTTGATTAAGATACTAAAACCCCTGATTGATGATGATCAGATTAGTTGAGATTCAAGTCATGAAAATCATTAGTCTAGTTGTCTCAGGATAGTTGAGACAGTAAGAATGCTTAAGTCTAAATCTCAGTAGTGTTGTGAGATTTATAGTTCAGGATAGTTGTCCAAAGCTGAAATGTTAGGCAGCTTGTTGAGTATTAGTACTTTAGGACAAGTCTGTTGAAGGATACAACATTGACATGTTAGCTGAAGAGGACAACATGGCTGAGTGGTCAAAGATATGAAGTCAAGCTGCACTATACTGATAAGAGCTACATCAGATCAGCTTTTAAAAGTTTGAAGATCACAACATTAAATGCTGCTCACTCAGAAGACATATTTATTGAAGCATTTATTATCAACAAGCCTGAACAAACATTAAAGACATAGAAGCATTAAAGACTGAAGGAGTGAATGAATGTTGGAACATTCTAAATTGCAGCAGGAATGTTCAGGGAACTTATCCCATCTGACCGTTGATAAAGTTTCAAAGTCTGCCACAATCAACCTTGGGAAATGTGGAAATATGGAAACTGACACAAGTCTTTATAGCCGCATTTTTCAGAAGTCAACACATTCATTCAAGCAACTAACAAAGAGCCTTTTACTCACTGGATAATAGAAGGTTGCCCTCCATAGCCGTTTCAAGGAAGCTGCAAATAGACAATTTGAAATGCTATCTCTCCAACGGATAGTTGCTCAAATTGCTCTATAAATTCAGAAGTGATCCAAGGATTCAAGTATCCAACTATCTGCTATCAAACTATCATCAAGCAATCAAAGGAAACTAAAGCTATTCTCAAGAATCCCAAGTTTCCTGATCACTTCAAAAGCTAAGCCATTTCTTGTAAAATCCCAAGCTTAAGCATTGAGATATCCTAAGCCTTTACATTGTTCTTATTGTAAAGGATATCTCTATTAGTTGGAACCAAACCTCAAACCCTTACCTCATTTAGTGAAGGAGTGTTTGTTGTAGAAGTGAGGAGTTAAGGACTGTTATTGAGAAACACAGTCTTAACTCAGAGAGTTTGAGCACTAAGACTCAGATTATCCTAGGGATCAAAGCACTAAGGAAGTGTTGTTGATCAGTGCACCTTGGCACTATAAAACAAGCTAATTCCATTGTTAAGGAATTATCCTGTTCAATCAGGGAAAGTGGATGTAGGAGTATTGAGACTCTGAACCACTATAAATTGCTGTGTCATTTACTTACTGCACTCATCCTATTGCTTATATTACTTGCAATCATCCATTTCAAATAGGGTTAAATTCAGTAAGTTAAGAAAAACTGTTTTGGACAAAGTCCCTGATCAACTATTTATTTTCAGAAATTAACTTGGAGTATTCTTTCAAAGAAAAGGCCAACCACATTCCGCACTTAGCAATTCATTTAGATATTTATCCAACTGATCACTTTCTAGTTTTTAGTAGGACTGGTATCTATAGAAGTTCACTCAGGCTAGTTGTCAGACAACCTTCCTGATCAAATCAAACTGTTGTTTTTAAAAGAAAGAAAGAATTTGCATACACAAGTGCATTCCCCCCCCCCCCCCATACACTTGTGTCATACTCCACTAAGGACCAACAAGTGGTATTAGAGCAAGGGTTCAAAGACCACTGCCTCTGAAAATCCATCTGGTTTTTCAAATCACAATTTTATGTGGTCACTGAACTAATCCAAATTTCTGAAAAACTTATCTGTTTATATCTAACCTATTTTTTCTAGTCATAGCAAACAATGCAGTTCCAGGAGATGCTGTCAACACCATTAACAACATGGGTCCAAATCATGTGAATCACATTTCTCACCATAAACTGTCAATGTTCTCAATAGAGAACTATGATTTCTGGAAGATCAGGATGAGAGCACATCTTGCCTACCAGCATGATGAGATGCTCAAAGTCATCACCAGAGGACCATTCACCTTCACCAAGCTAAATCCCAAGGTCACTGATGCTCAGAAAGCAGACCCAAGGGAACTACTGCCAAAGGATGAGGATGATCTGACAGCTGAAGAAAGAAAAAGGGACAATCTGAACTACATTGCTATGAACACCTTGTACCAGACTATTCCAGATGCAGTGATGGAAAGAGTGTATCACTGCACCACAGCAAAAGAGATCTGGGATACCCTAGCACTTATGTGTGAAGGTACCCAAAAGATCAAAGAAAACAAGCTTCAAGTGGCCATCCAAAAGTATGAACAATTCACTATGGAGCCCAATGAAACTATTGATCATCTTGATGGCAGATTCACTGACATCATGAATGAGATAAACTCTCTTGGCAAGTTCTATGCCAAAAGAGAAGTTGCACTGAAAATTCTAAGAAGTCTCACATCCAAATGGGACATATATTCAGTCATGATGCAGAACACCAGCAATCTTGACAACATGCCCATGCAGCAGGTGTTCTCTGAACTCAAAGCATATGAGTTTGATCTAAACAGGAAGAAGGTACATGAAGAGCCATCTTCCTCAAGCAAGGGTGTTGCATTCAAGGCTGTTGAGTCAGAAAAGAAGAATGCACAAAAATCATCTCAAACTGTCTCCAAAACTGAGATGAAGGAGGAGTTGGGACTCATGGCCAGAAGATTTAAAAAGCTCAACTCCAGATTTGGTAGATACAAAAAGTTCTACCAAGACAACAGGACCAGGAGAAGATTCAGTTCTCCTGACAACAAATCAAAGGACAAACTCTCTGATGAAAAGAAGATAGACAAATATGCTGACAAAAAGAAGTACAGTAAAGGTGAACCATCATCATCCAGGAGGAAGGAGTCCTCAAGCAAGAGAAATGATGATGAAGATGTGTGTTACAACTGCCAGAAAAAGGGTCATTTTTAGTATGACTGCCCTGACTTAAGTTCAAAAGAAAGGAAAGAGAGGCAGAACAAAAGAGACAAAAGGCTGAACAACAAGAAGGCTATGGTAGCTGGAGAATCAGCAAGTGAAGAGAGTGTGTACTCATCTGATGATGGGTTGTTCTCCAACAGTGACAGTGAAGAAGACTGTCAAATGACCTTTGAAAATGAAGAGGTATGTTCATCTTCCAACTCTTCTAATAACACACATGAATCTAGTGAAATCCACTTTTAACTTTGGAAAATTATTAGAAGATTTCACCAGAATGCAAGAAGTATGCAATATGGTATTGAGAGAAAATGAACAATTGAGGTCTAAAGTCGAAATCTCCAACCTTCCTGAATCTGAGGTTGACATTAGATCAACTGAGTTGTATCAGCAGATTGTGAGAGAACATAGTGAAATGTCTCTCAAAGTCTCTGAACAACAAAAGTTGATTGATGAACAAAATCTGGTTCTGAAGAAAAAGGATTTTGACCTTAGAACTCTTCAAGCTAAATTTGATAATCTCTCAAATGAATTTGATACTCTTAAATTAAGTGAGGGGAGCCTAAAACTAAAGATGTCTGCCTTGAACAAATCCTCTAAGGCAATAGAGGAAATTCAAGGGTTTCAAAGACCAATGGCTCAAAGAAGTGGATTAGGCTACAATCCATCTGAACCCTCACCTGGTCTTAGCATTGCTTCAACAAGCAATACTAAGATGACCTTTGTAAGGTCAGTGGCTCAGCAAAAAGAAAATGAAATGGAAGTGAACCAACTACTGATCAAGGGTAAGGGTAAAGAAACTCGTATACCTACTCAAGTAAACAATGTTTCTAAACCCAAACCTAAGGAAAAGGTTAAAAACATTGTATACAAGAGGAATGAGGTTCAGAAGGGGAGAACCAATGGAAGGCCAACCCAACTGAACACTCATCAGTGGAATTGTCCAAGAACTGTTCAGAAGAGGCCAACTCAAATGAGGCAACCTCAACTGGACAGATTGAGGCCCAATCCCACTGACAGGTATAACAGCTTCAGGAAGCCTCTCTTCATGCCAAAGGGAAAAGGCCATCCTAGCTCCTATCCTCAAAGGTCTTACCAAGCTGCACCTAAGTCTAGTAATTTCAGGAGACATGCCCCAAAGAAGTTCACTAACACTCCTGAACCTTACAAGACTAACACTGATACACAGAAATTACCCAAGGCATTTAAGGGTAGGACTGTGTATGTAGATGTAAATGGAAACCAAGTCAGTCACTTTGAGTCAATCAGAGTAATTAGGCAGATTTGGGTTCCAAAAGGTACAGATAACCCCCTAGGACCCAACATTCAAAGGGTACCTAAAGTTTGACTTTGCAGGGCTGCAAGGACCACAAGAAGAAGAGAAGCATAAACAAGAGAACAACATGGTACTTGGACAGTGGATGTTCAAGACATATGACTGGAAACAAGGAGCTTCCCTCAGAATTCATTGAAAAAGATGGTCCCTCAGTAACCTTTGGAGATAGCTCTCAAGGAATCACAAGAGGTTATGGTACATTAAATATTGGTAGTGTAAAAATTACTGATGTTTCATATGTCCTAGGCCTAAAATACAACTTGCTATTTATAAGTCAAATTTGTGATAAAAGATACAGTGTTGAATTTGCACCTAATGAATGCATTATCAAAGACAAATCAACACAACAGGTGCTACTAACAGGGGTGAGAAAGGGAAATGTCTATTTTGCAGATTGGAGCAAATCCCCTGAAGCAGTCTGTCTTGTTGCCAAAAGCACAAATGAGCAGAGCTGGCTGTGGCACAAAAGACCGAATCACCTGAACTTCAAAACCATCAACAAACTATCAAGGAACTCTCTAGTGAAAGGGCTGCCAAATCAAGTGTTCACTAAGGAACATGTATGTCAGCCATGTCAGGAAGGAAAGCAAGTCAAAGCTTCATTCAAAGGAAAGCCTGTCATTTATACTGAAATAGTTCTCCAACTACTGCATATGGACTTGTTTGGTCCAATCATCCCAGTAAGCATAAATGGAAGGAAATATACTTTATTAGTTGTTGATGATTTTTCCAGGTACACTTGGGTGGTATTTCTTCTGAATAAAAAGGAAACCCAAGTTAAGCTACCTGAACTGCTGATGAAACTGAGCAATGAAAAGGGCCTAAGTATTGTCAAGATCAGATCAGACAAAGGCACTGAATTCATAAACTCATACATCAATGAGTATTGCAGTAAAAATGGCATCTCTCATGAGACTTCTGCAGCAAGAACCCCTCAGCAAAATGGTGTTGCAGAAAGAAGGAACAGAACCTTGAAAGAAGCAGCAAGAACACTAATTGCTGAATCCAAATTGCCTAAAAGGTTCTGGGCTGAAGCCATCAACACTGCATGCCACACTCAAAACATGTCCTTAATCACTAAAGGACAAGGTAAAACTCCATATGAACTATGGAAAGGTAGATTGCCCACTGTTGCTTATTTTCATATATTTGGCAGTAAGTGTTTCATTCACAATAATGGGAAAGAGCAATTGAAAGCTTTTGACAACAAAGCTGATGAGGGAATATTTGTTGGATATTCACAAGTCAATAAAGCTTACAGAGTCTACAATTGCAAAACTCTTATTGTGGAAGAAACACCTCATGTTGTGTTTGATGAATCTATTAATGAGTTCAGGGATAGAAACCTGAATATTGATGAGATAACACAAAGAACAACCATATTAAGGCTTCAAAGCAAGGAAACAATATTTGTAGATGTTGCCCAGCCTCAACTCCATGAAAATCAGAAACTGGACAACCTACCTGATGGCAATCAACCAGAGGACAACCAACCTGAAAGAGAAATTGAACTGACTGACCCCATCCCAGTTCAAAACCAGGTAACAACTACCAATGAAGAAGCAGGCTCTGCTGAGGTAGTCAATGGATCAAATATTCAAGGGGGAACCAATGAAAATGTCAATCTATCTGACAATGAGGACAACACCCCTGAATATGATCCTGAACTTGATCCTTCAATTAACTTTCTTGAATTTAATGAATCTAGTGATCCAACCTCAGAAGAGGACAATCCTCCTGAAGGGATCAGGTCTAGAAGGACTTGGTTGCATGACCACCCAACTAGCCTGATACTTGGTAATCCAAGTGAAGGGATCAAAACTAGAAGATTTCATGGAGAAAGTGCTTTGTTTTGTTGTTTTCTTTCAGAACAGGAACCAAAGGACATTGAGGAAGCGCTTCAAGACACCAACTAGATTATTGCCATGCAAAAAGAGTTGAACCAGTTCACCAGGAATGAAGTGTGGGAACTGGTGGATAGGCCAACTCATCAAGATGTCATTGGAACCAAATGGGTATTCAAAAATAAGAAGAATGAAAATGACATCATTGTGAGAAACAAAGCAATACTAGTGGCCAAAGGATACTGTCAATCTGAAGGGATTGATTATGATGAGACATTTGCACCAGTGGCCAGACTTGAAGCAATCAGACTCTTCCTAGCATATGCAGCTCACATGAGATTCAAGGTGTATCAAATGGATGTGAAGAGTGCACTTCTCAATGGGGTACTGAAAGAAGAGGTGTATGTTGAACAGCCCCCAGGCTTTGAAGAAGGAGATAAGGTGTACAGATTGAAGAAATCCCTCTATGGCTTAAAGCAAGCTCCAAGAGCTTGGTGTGACACCTTATCACAGTTTCTTCTAGATCATGGTTTTGTCAAAGGCACTGTTGACAGAACCTTGTTCAGAATCTGTGAAGGAGATGATATCTTGTTAGTCCAAATTTATGTTGATGACATTATATTTGGATCTCCAAATGAGAAATTGTGTGAGAAATTCTCTAAACTCATGCAAAGCAAATTTGAGATGTCCATGATGGGATTGATGAATTTCTTTTTAGGACTTCAAGTCACTCAATCAAAGAAAGGGATATTCATCAATCAGGCCAAATACACCAGGGATATGATCAAAAAGTTTGGTTGTGCTTCAAGCAAACCAGTTAGAATTCCCATGAATACAAACTGGAAGATGGATCCTGATGAAAGTGCAGTTTCCACCAATTCCACTGAATATAGAGGCATCATTGGATCCCTACTATATCTCACTGCAAGCAGGCCTGACATCACATTTACAGTTGGAGTATGTGCCAGATTTCAACCAAATCCAAAGAAGAGTCACCTTGAAGCTGCCAAGAGGATTCTAAGATATCTCAAGGGAACTGAGAATCTTGGGCTATGGTATCCAGCTGATGATAACATTGAGCTCACTGGATACTCAGATGCAAATTATGGAGGATGCAGAATTGACAGAAAATCCACCTCAGGAACATGTCAATTTTTGGGCAGCAAGCTGATCTCATGGTTTTCAAAGAAACAGAATACAGTTGCAACATCAACAACTGAAGCAGAATATGTAGCAGCTGGAAGTTGCTGTGCTCAGATACTTTGGCTCAGACAGCAACTCAGAGATTACAAAGTCATCACAAGTGAAGTTCCCATATTCTGTGACAACAATAGTGCAATTGCTATTTCACAGAATCCAGTGCTCCACACCAGATGCAAACGTGTTGATATCAAACATCATTTCATAAGGGATCATGTGGAGAAGAAAGATATCAAGCTTGTCAAAATTCACACTGATAAGCAAAAGGCTGATATCTTGACAAAGCCTTTAGCTGAAGCAAGATTTCTGGAACTTTCAGCTGAATTGGGCTTACTTGATCCAGGGAAGGTGGAGAAATGAAGAAGGATGCTCAACTGAAGGGGGAAGTTCATTAAGTTGAACTTCAGCAAAGTTTTGTGACTATAAGAAAAACTCAGTAGAATTGTCCATATCACCCTCAGCAAGGTTGATCAGGATGATTGACCATGTGGGACCCAGTTAGCTTCATTGGGACCCACTCAGAAATATTGGTCAGCTATTTTGGTCAAAATAGAGGTCAAAACACATATCAGGCCGTTTGTCCAAGTTGATAAAGTGATAATTGCTATTTTTAGCATTGATTGGACATTTAAAAGAATTCTTGGGCTAAGAGTAGTCTATTTTTAGGATGGCGTATGCTTTTAAAGTTTTAGCCACCAAATGGCAAATCTGCATTTAATACAAAATCTCTTTTAAGATTGCATTAATTACTGTGCTATCATCAAAGTCATTGATTAACCTTAAACCTTCATCTAACCGTTTCACAGCCCACTACCCCACTTTATCCATTTGGTTTTATGATTTGTCCACCCTCAATACCTTTTGTCCAATGGTTAACAAAAGTCTTGCATATAAAAACATTTAGTTTTTGCCCTCATTTCTCACGCACACTTATTTTCAAACCCTTAAGCTAAATTCTGAAAAACCTTCCAACTCTCCATTCTTTTTCATCTCAGAAAACATCCATGGCTCCTAAACTCAAAAGAGAGGAATTGGTTAACTTCAATGATCCATCTCTGGACATTGACTTTAATTATCTAAGCAACATAAACTCTCTATGGTTCGAAAAGCGTGTTGCTTTTGACAGCCCAGATGAGGAAGTCCATCATGTTCTTCAATGGCTGAAGGATGCAGGGCTCGAACAATTCCTAGGCACCAAGCCTGACTCATGCCTCAATCAATTCATGGCTGAATTCTTTGCCTATTTAAGATGGAAGGGCAAGAAAGGTGATGTATGCACCAAGCTTACATATGCAGAGGAGGATGAAGAGGAAGAAACCCAACACACCATCATCTTCACTTTAGAAGACCTGGATGCTAGCTTTGGGCTACCCTCAGAAGGCCTTAATCCTGAATTGTACAAAGAAGGAGAGGAGCAGGAATTTTCAAATCCATGGATGAAAGTTCCCAAGAAGCTGGTAGGTGCTCAAAACAAGAAAACTTTGAATCCTTTATATGAGCACTTATTTGATGTTGTGGTAAAGAGTTTGCTAAGCCATTCTGGAAGTGTTGAGCAAATTAGTTTGCCCAAATTGAGAGTGATGGCTGCTGTGATTGACTCTGCTGAGAGAGGAGTCAAATTTGATTGAAAGACTTTCATTCTAGGGAAGATGATGAATGAAAAGTACAAATTCAAGGAGGTGAAGCACCATAAAGTTGTGGTGGATGGAAAACTTCAATACTGCACAAGAGCTAGCTTGCTCTTGGAAAGATTTGCTCATTATACCCACCTTCAAGCCAAACCAAAGCCATTTCTAGCCCTAAAAATTATGTACAGGAAGCTGTCCTCTAAGACAGAAAAGAGGAAGCAAGGGGCAACAGCAAAGCAAGCCCTCACAGTTGCACGTGTTACCAGATCTTCTCCAAGGAAAAGGAAGGTTCAGACAGTGAAATCTCAGCCCAAAATGAAGAAAATGAAGCAGATTCTCAGTGAATCCTCACCAGAAAGCCAGTCTAGAAGTGGAGGTGCCACTTCTGAGGAGATTGATAGAGTTGAGGAAGAAGGAGTCAACCCTCCTGAAGAGGAAGAAGAGTTCAAGGAGATTGTCCCTCTTCAACCTGAGACTGTAACTGAGTACAAGGATCTTGAGAAGCCAACAAGGTCTGAAAGAAGAAGAAGGATAATCAAAACTTCTGAGAAGCAGAAGTTGATGGAGGAGGAGAAACAAAGAAAGGAGTTCTTCATGGAGATTAGACAAGCCAGTAGGTCTAACTCCAAGTCAAGGTCCAAATCCAAAAGCCCTGGAGCCAATTCCCCTGATATTCAATCTCAGAGAATATCACCAACTCATGATGAGCCAAAGCCTGAAGAAGAGGAGTGCAAGACTCCTGAAGATGCTCCCATTGTGGCCAAAAAGACCTATTCTCCTGAAGGTGCCCCTGACAGGACAGGTATTGATGTATTGGCTGATTTGGCTGATATAGAAGATAGGCCATTCTCCCCTCTTGAACCTAGACTTCTTTCATATACCAAACTTCTTGAAACTGCTCTTCAAGAAGGTGATCAACTTACTCTACCACCCATTCAAGCCATTCCAATAACCCACTCAGGAACACTGCTCTCTACAGCACTTAAGACCCAAATCATTCTAAGTTCCTCTATACCCAACCCATCTGAACCCCAGTCCAACCTTCCTGAATCCCAATCCAACCCCCCTGAATCACAGACCAACTCTTCTGATGAAGATGAAAGTGGAGAAGAGTACACTTATGAGGGGATGCTAAGGCAGATTGCCAAAGCTAATGTTGATGAGCTTTATCCTGGTTTAAAGGATTATCCAAGATTACAGCAACAATTCTATGATCTCAGAGCCCTTGTTTAGATCAAAGATAGAACAATAGTGGAGATAGCTCAGGCTATCAAGGATAAGGGTGCCAGCTGGTGGCAGGTGGAGGAGAACAGGCTATTACATTTTGCAAATGTAAAGAAAACCAGTGTGCTGACTACTGAGGCCCTGTTCTGCACAATTGTGTCTGAGAAAGTGCTTGCTAAAAGAGAAAGAATAGCAAAGGGGATCAAACACCCTGACAGCACCTCAGATGATGATGATGACAACACCAACCCCAACCCTCCTGGATTAAACTCTGCTCAGGTACATTACTTGACTTACTCTTCAATTAAGGACTCTGATAAATCAGAGGAGTTGACCAAGAGTGGTGACTCAGTCTAAGATGCATTGGCCAAGGATGGTTCTTCTGAACCTGAGGCAAAGCTTGACAATGTTGAGACTTCCATAGGAGAAGCTGGTTTGACTAAAGCCTCATCAATGTCAGAGAAGTTGGACATTGACCAGCCTTTAGTCATTCAGGATGACTCAGTGGACTTGGGATGCCAAAGCACTTTGATCTCCCATCAACTGCCCTCGGTGGATCCTGTTGAGGATATGGAGGTGTCAGGTTTAGGACCTGAAGGAGTTGAAAAGGAATATAGTAATGAAAAATCAGAGGGAGAAGGTGGTGAGTGTGAGATAGTTGGTAGTATAAGTGCACCACAAAGAGAGGGTGATGAAGTTGAAATATTGGGTGAAGCTCAATATGAGAGTCAGGCTATTCTTCAAGTCAAATCTGAACTTGATGAATCCCTTGGTGAAAGGAGGCCTGATTCTCTAACTGACATTCCAGTTGACACTGATGTTGACCTAGAAGCAATTTCAGCAAATGTGTCCACCTTAAACAAGATTTATTTTGAAAAAGCAAATGCAATAGAGGCTAGTTTGCAAATTGCTACACATACTGCAACTTCCATTGAAGAGCAGTCAGAGAAGTTGGACATTTTGGTCAGGGAAGTTGGGAAAGCCCATACCGAAACTGCTGACACCCTTGATGGCCAAGGAAAGACATTAACCTCTGTTGAAATGAGGCTCACAGGATCTGAAGAAGTAATCTTTCCCACCTTGGATGCCAGAATCAGTGGAGTTGAGACTGGTCTGCAAACAGTCTCAACTGAGGTCACAAAAGCTAAGGATGCAATGACAACTTTTACAAAGGCTGTGAAGCAAGAACAGAAAAACCTAAGGGACAGTTACAAGCATAATGTTTTGGCCCTGAAAAGAGCAATCAAGGATGCCTTGAGGCAAAGGACAGCAGCTCAGAGAAAGAAAGCTGAAGAGCTTAAAGCTGCAATGGTGAAAGAAGCTGCTGAAAAGTTCACTGTGGAACTAATGGCCAAAGTGTCTGACCAAGTTGTGGCCAACCTCACTGACCAGTTGCAGGCCAAGCTTGACCAATCCTTGAAAGCTACATTTGATGAAATTGTTGCTCAGAAGATGAAACCAGTCCATGTCTTTCTCAGCATGGCAGATGATAGGATGCAAAACATCCACGATGAAAATGTCTATCTACTGCAAGAATTGAAGTCCCTTACTCATGCTCATTCCCATCTCTCTGTCACAATGAGTGATTTAAAGCCCCAGTGTTTTAGTAATGCCAAAAAGGGGGAAAGAGAGAGAGCTAGGGCAAAGGGAACCCTGAAGATTGGAGAATCCAAGGGAAAGGACAAGTTGTCTGAATCAACAGAGGAAGAAGTAGACATTAGGAAAGTCAAAGGCCCTATGAATATTGAAGATCTTACTGAAGAGGAGCAAATTCAGATAGCAGTGAAGGAGTCCATGGTTTCTGTGGTTGAAGATCAGGCCAGATGGCAACAAAGACCTGGAGGTGAATCTACAGGCCTTAACCCCAAAAGAGAAAGTGATTGAAGTGAGGGGGAAAGTTGCCAAAGCCACTAATAGGAAGAGAAATGAGTAAACATTCACTGACTTCCCAACCAGTCTGAATCTACCATCTGAATTTCAAGCTGTTGAGACAACCCCACTGAGAAAGTCAGAGAGGCTGAGGAGAACAGCCAACTTGCCTGAAATCCAGGAAGAAGAAGAAACTGAAGAAGCTGAACAGGCCAAGGAACCTGAAGTGAGAATGCCCAAGCTTGCTGATGATCCCTCAAAGCTGTTTGAGGAGGGATTTGGAAAGGATCTTGAAACTCAGGAAAGGCTGGCTCTTCAGAGAGCTAAAGAAAAGATGGATCAGTTGGTTGAGGCCAACAAAGCAAGAGATGAAAGGAGGGCTAACTTCAAAGCTCCAAGGAGAAGAAGAGCTTCTTACACAAGGTTGAAGCCTCAAATGCTTCAAAGATGGGACACCCAATACCCTCACCGTGACAAGTGGGTGTCAATTCAACTGAATGATGCATGGGAGGAGGCCAAGAGGAGTTTTGTGTATGACTTTTATGTCATAGGCAAGTGGCTGGGTGAAAATGTTGAGGAAGTATTTGTTCAGTTCATGTTTGAGAATCACAGGGACTTGTATCATAAGTTGTTTGAAGCAGCTGACATGGCAAGGATAGAGTTCAAAGCCTCTGGTCCCATTCTGTACATGCCTCCCAAGTTCAATGGGAATCTGATTGATGAAGGGAAGATTTTGGAGGAGTTTATCTCCATCATGAAGATGGCTAAGATGAAGCCTGGCCCCAAAGGAACCAATCAGGACATCTGGGAGTTGAAGAAGAGAGTCTGGGCCCAGTATGGAATTGCTCCCCAAGATGATGGCACTCTCTGAAGCATAAGTTCCCTCTTTCCCTTCTATCTATGTTATCTCTAGTTGTTATTTTGCCTTGTATCAGTTTAGTAAGTCCTTTTGATTTTCTGCATTGTAATGCCTTATGATATATATTAAAGGACCACTATTTTTTATCATAGATAACAACTCATTATCTCAACTAACCTGAAATAACCTATACTTGATTTATTATTGTGCTAACAGTTTGTTTCAGGAAAGCTGACCACATCATTCATACTGAAGACAAAGTTTAGTATAAGTTAAGTTCCCTTTGTAATAGGTTTTGGCATCATCAAAAAGGGGGAAATTGTTGGGAAATAAAATGATTTTGATTAAGATACCAAAACCCCTGATTGATGATGATCAGATTAGTAGAGATTCAAGTCATGAAAAGCATCAGTCTAGTTGTCTCAGGATAGTTGAGACATTAAGAATGCTTAAGTCTAAATCTCAGTAGTGTTGTGAGATTTATAGTTCACGATAGTTGTCCAAAGCTGAAATGTTAGGCAGCTTGTTGAGTATTAGTACTTTAGGACAAGTCTGCTGAAGGATACAACATTGACAAGTTGGTTGAAGAGGACAACATGGCTGAGTGGTCAAAGATATGAAGTCAAGCTGCACTATACTGATAAGAGCTACATCAAATCAGCTTTTAAAAGTTTGAAGATCACAACATTAAATGCTGCTCACTCAGAAGACATATTTATTAAAGCATTTATTATCAACAAGCCTGAACAAGCATTAAAGACATAGAAGCATTAAAGACTGAAGGAGTGAATGAATGTTGGAACATTCTAAATTGCAGCAGGAATGTTCAGGGAACTTGTCCCATCTGACCGTTGATAAAGTACAAAGTCTGCCATAATCAACCTTGGGAAATGTGCAAATATGGAAACTGACACAAGTCTTTATAGCCTCATTTTTCAGAAGTCAACACATTCATTCAAGCAACCAACAAAGAGCCTTTTACTCACTGGATAATAGAAGGTTTCCCTCCATTGCCGTTTCAAGGAAGCTGCAAATAGACAATTTGAAATGATATCTCTCCAACGGATAGTTGCTCAAATTGCTCTATAAATTCAGAAGTGATCCAAGGATTCAAGTATCCAACTATCTGCTATCAAACTATCATCAAGCAATCAAAGGAAACTAAAGCTATTCTCAAGAATCCCAAGTTTCCTGATCACTTCAAAAGCTAAGCCATTTCTTGTAAAATCCCAAGCTTAAGCATTGAGATATCCTAAGCCTTTACATTGTTCTTATTGTAAAGGATATCTCTATTAGTTGGAACCAAACCTCAAACCCTTACCTCATTTAGTGAAGGAGTGTTTGTTGTAGAAGTGAGTAGTTAAGGACTGTTATTGAGAAACACAGTCTTAACTCAGAGAGTTTGAGCACTAGGACTCAGATTATCCTAGGGATCAAAGCACTAAGGAATTGTTGTTGAACAGTGCACCTTGGCTCTATAAAACAAGTTAATTCCATTGTTAAGGAATTATCCTGTTCAATCAGGGAAAGTGGATGTAGGAGTATTGAGACTCTGAACCACTATAAATTGCTGTGTCATTTACTTACTGCACTCATCCTATTGCTTATATTACTTGCAATCATCCATTTCAAATAGGGTTAAATTCAGTAAGTTAAGAAAAACTGTTTTGGACAAAGTCCCTGATCAACTATTTATTTTCAGAAATTAACTTGGAGTATTCTTTCAAAGAAAAGGCCAACCACATTCCGCACTTAGCAATTCATTTAGATATTTATCCAACTGATCACTTTCTAGTTTTTAGTAGGACTGGTATCTATAGAAGTTCACTCAGGCTAGTTGTCAGACAACCTTCCTGATCAAATCAAACTGTTGTTTTTAAAAGAAAGAAAGAATTTGCATACACAAGTGCATTCCCCCCCCCCCCCCATACACTTGTGTCATACTCCACTAAGGACCAACAGAAGGGAGTTCGACCAGTCAAGCAAACTCAACGTCGATTCCGACCAGATCTTGTTCCATTAATTGAAGCTGAGGTGAACAAGCTTATTGAGGTCGGTTTCATCCGAGAAGTAAAGTATCCTACATGGATCTCAAGCATTGTCCCGGTGAGAAAGAAGAACGGACAAATCCGTGTGTGTGTTGACTTTCGGGATTTAAATGTTGCATGTCCCAAAGATGATTTTTCGTTACCTATTCCCGAACTTATGATTAATGCAACAACGGGTCATGAAGCTCTAAGTTTCACGGATGGGTCGTCAGGTTACAATCAAATTCGTATGTTGCCAAAGACGAAGAGCTCACTGCTTTTCGTACCCCAAAAGGAATATACTGCTACAAAGTGATGTCATTCGGTTTGAAGAATGCAGGCGCAACATACCAAAGAGCCATGCAAAGGATTTTCGACGACATGCTTCACAAGAATGTTGAATGTCATGTTGATGACTTAGTCGTGAAATCAAAAAGGAGGAATGATCATCTCCAAGACCTGAGGGTAGTTTTTGAACGCTTGAGGCGATACCAGCTTAGAATGAATCCTTTGAAGTGTGCATTCGGGGTCAAATCAGGAAAGTTTCTTGGATTTATGGTTCGCCAGCGAGGGATTGAAATTGAGCAAGCAAAGATTGATGCAATCTTAAAGATTCTGGAACCTCGAAACATTCACGAGCTTAAAAGCCTACAAGGAAAGTTGGCCTACCTCAGAAGGTTCATTTCAAATTTAGCTGGACAATGTCAACCATTTAGTCATCTCATGAAGAAAGATACACTGTTTGAATGGGATGAATCTTGCAGTGATGCTTTCAAAAGCATCAAGTCATATTTGATGAAGCCACCAATATTGATCGCTCCGGTGCCCGGACGTCCGTTGATTCTTTATATCGCTGGTCAAGAGCGTTCAGTTGGAGCCTTGCTAGCACAAAAAGTCGGGAAAGGAAAATTCTTTGTACTACCTGAGTAGAATGATGACTCCAAATGAATTGAAGTACTCTCCAATTGAGAAGTTGTGTCTGGCTCTTATATTCGTGATTCAGAAGTTAAAGCATTATTTCCAAGCCCATACCATCCATCTTGTATCGAGAGCAAACCCGTTGAAGTATGTTATGTCTAGGCCAGTTCTCTCGGATCGACTCGCAAGATGGTATCTCCAATTGCAACAATTCGAGATCATTTACGTCCCTCAAAAGGCTGTCAAGGGACAAATTTTAGTCGATTTCTTAGCCGATCATCCAATACCTGCAGAATGGGAGTTATCTGACGATCTTCCGGATGAAGACGTCTTAACTGTTGAAGTAACCCCCCCATGGAAGATGTATTTTGATGGGTCCGCTCATAAAGAAGGAGCCGGTGCTGGAGTTGTGTTTGTAACATCTGATAGAGAAGTCTTGTCTTATTCTTTTACTTTAATAGAGAATTGCTCAAACAATGTTGCTGAGTACCAAGCACTCATACTTGGGTTGGAAATGGCAGTCGATATCAAGCAACTACATCTCAGGGTGTATGGAGATTCAAAGTTGATAGTAAACTAGATGCTTGGATCATACGAGGTTAGGAAACCGGAGTTGCTTCCTTATCATAAGTACGCCCGCCGACTCATGAATTATCTCGGAGACGTGGAAATTGAGCATGTCCCAAGGAAAGATAACAAACAAGCGGATGCTTTAGCAAAACTTGCTTCGGCAATTGCATTGCCCGAAAGTAAAGCTCGTATCCCAATATGTAGAAGTTGGGTTGTGCCTCCTATACTTAAGGATGATAGTGATGAAGAAGGTGAAAGTCATGTTGTCGAGGTGTTTGAAATTGAAGAAGAAGATTGGCGTCAGCCATTTGTCGACTACTTGAAATACGACAAGTTGCCAAGTGATCTAAAGCGAAGAGTGGATATTAGACGTCGAGCCCCTCGATTCATATACTACAAGAGTGTGCTTTATAGACGATCATTTGATGGGATCTTCTTAAGGTGTCTCGGTAATGGTGAAGCCACCCACGCAATGGAAGAAGCACACGCCGGCATTTGTGGCGCTCATCAGTCAGGACCAAAGTTACACTTTCGAGTGAAGAGGATGGGTTACTACTGGCCAACAATGGTGAAACACTGCATGGATCACACACGAAAATGTCAAGCTTGTCAGTTTCATGCCAACCTTACCCATCAACCTCCGGAACTATTATACCCGACTGTTGCCTCATGGCCATTCGATGCTTGGGATCTAGATGTGGTGGGAACACTAACGAAGTCATCAAGTGGTCATCTGTACATTCTGGCTGCAACCGATTACTTCTCCAAATGGGCAGAAGCTATACCTTTGAGAGAAGTGAAGAAAGAAAACGTTGCTGATTTTATTCGAGTCAATATCATTTTTAGATACGGGGTCCCTCGGTACATCATCACCGATAATGGAAGATCGTTCAGTAACAGTCACATCGACAAACTTTGTGACAAGTTTGACTTCAAACAAAGGAAATCTTCTATGTACAACGCAGCTGCTAATGGACTCGCTGAAGCTTTCAATAAAACCTTGTGCAACCTTTTGAAGAAAGTAGTCTCCAAGTCAAAGCGAGATTGGCATGAAAAGATGAATGAAGCTCTATGGGCATATCGAAC
Organism: Galeopsis tetrahit; assembly: GCA_963675135.1. NCBI lineage: Eukaryota > Viridiplantae > Streptophyta > Magnoliopsida > Lamiales > Lamiaceae > Galeopsis > Galeopsis tetrahit. The sequence goes on along the minus strand of OY776125.1, from coordinate 66,574,518 downwards.
TACTTACATAACACCTACGCAAGCTACTCCCTATTCGTTGGTGTATGGTGTTGAAGCAGTTGTTCCCCTTGAGAAGCAGATTCCATCTCTAAGGATGGCGATACAAGAAGGGCTAATGGAAGAAGAGAATGTACGCTTGCGTCTCGAAGAGTTGGAAGCCCTAGATGAGAAAAGATTGGAAGCACAACAAAAGCTCGAATGCTATCAAGCCCGCCTTTCTAGAACGTTTAACAAGAAAGTGAGGATACATTCTTTTCAAGTTGGTGATTTGGTGCTTGCTGTGAGAAGACCCATCGTAGTAACTCACCGTGTTGGGAATAAATTCTTGCCTAAGTGGGACGGCCCATATGTTGTTAAAGAAGTTTACACAAACGGCGCCTACAAGCTGATTTCTGAAGATGGCGTGAACGTTGGTCCTATAAATGGGAAGTTTTTGAAACGCTACTACGCGTAAAGAAAACAAGTATGCTCCATAAACGCACGAGCCTAAACTGTTTGTTGCTCCATAAACGCACGAGCCTAAACTACTTGTTGCTCCATAAACGCACGAGCCTAAACTGCTTGTTGCTCCATAAACGCACGAGCCTAAACTGCTTGTTGCTCTATAAACGCACGAGCCTAAACTGCTTGTTGCTCCATAAACGCATGAGTCTAAAATGCTTGTCGCTCCAAGAACGCACGAGCCTAAAGTGTTTGTTACTCCATGATGCACAAGACTAAACTGCTTATTACTCCTGGTCCGCACGAGTATAAACTGTGTACGACGACCACCAAAGGTAAATACACGTGGTTAAACTGTTAACTTACTCCACTAAAGGCATTTTAAGTGGTTAAATATTTAAATCCCTACTTTGTCTACAGTAGTTAAAGAATAGTCACTCCAGGCCCGCATGAGTATAAACTGTGAACGGTCCCCCCCCCCCCCAAAATATAAATCATATTTTGCTTGAACTACGTTATGGTTTGATCCTCTTTAAAGAGGTACGTAGACAACTTAGTATATTTCTAAGTACAGTCATAAGTTAAACTCAGTTGTTCGAGTGAGTCGGATCGATGAACACAAAAGTGACGAACATATGAAGCATGAAGAAAACAAAGAAGGAAGAAAGTAAAGGGGGCAATGCCCAAACATCATTTTACCTTATATTTCTGATTTTGTACTTCAATTCTGCAGAGGAGTGTACCTTTTCCCTTGACCCAGGTTTTTGTCCCTAGGGAGGGTTTTCCAAGGTAAGGTTTTAACGGCGCTCCGGCCTCTGGTTCGACTTGTGAACTCATGGCTCTAGGTTCCTTTTCTTTTAATTTTAATGAGTGGCTTCTGTTCGCCAAAAACTAATTCAAGTATTGAAGAAAACTCAAAAGTGGCGAAAATATGAGGAATAAAAAAAAATTAGTGGGACATTACCTGGGCCGCTTATTAATCCATCAGCCTATTAATGGGGGGTGTAAGTAAATCCATTGTTTGCTCATATTTTACTTGGGGGCCCTATTTCATATTTGACAAACAATTAATTTCAGTCCAACAAGAGTGAGCCCAAGATAATTAGTTCTCTTATCATTTCCAAAACCAGTGTCTACACCATGAAACTGAACCAGCCCAAAATGCCTCAAAGGGTTCACTCTTTGGTCTCCTTCTCCGCTAAACTCACGTTCAGGAACAGAGGGCACAAATCTGCACCCTTCACGCTAGAAATCACAACCGCTGCAACAGGAAATCAGTCGCCCCCGAACGCCATCTCCTTCACCCCAGCGCCGCCGTTGACAGCACCCCGCCTAAAATCGCCGCCGTGCCTTCCGCCTAAAGCCAGCCGCGCCGCGCTCCGCCTGAAACCAGCCGTCGCAACTAGAGGCCCACCTCTTCCTATTTCGCCGCCGCTGCTTCATCGCCGGCGAAAACCTCACACAAACACCATCACGCTCACTCACACCCTCCTGGAATCGGCCATCGTTGACGTTGCGCATGCAATGACCACGCCGCCACCCCGAAGCCAGTCGTCGACCGCGCCGCATATTCATGCGTCGCCTGAACCGCGCCGCCTCGCTTGAGTTCAGCCGCCACAGTCCGGCTGCCGTAGCCCGACGCCGCTGCTCACCGCCTAAATCCAGCCACCGCTGCGCTCCACACCGCCGCGTCGCCGGAAACCGAGCAGTTGCAATGGCCGTTGCCAGCGCCTGGAACCGCCATGGATAGACTGCAAGCCGTACCACCGGACGCCGACGCCGAACCACCGTGCTCCATCTCCAGTCGGTCGTCTCCTTCATCGCCTGAAGCCGCGCCGCGCCACGCCTGAATCCCGCGCCGTGCCGCCCTGAAGCCAGTCGCCGACAGAAACCGGAAATCCACCTCGACTCGAATCCGCCGCCAATCGCGTCCGCCGAACAGTGCCGCTACTTCGTCACCGACGAATCGCTCGATCTACCGCCGTTACACCACGAGCTGCCACGCTCCCTTGCCATGGTTTAGAAATCACAACCGCTGACCGCAACCTAGAGTCCGCCGCCTCGCCTGGGTTCAGCTGCCGTCACCGTGAGTCGCAGCATCGCCGCGACTGGAAATCAAGCAGCGCCTCCTTCCGCCGTCTCGCCTATGGACGCCCAAAACAAGTAATTTCAAAGTCCCCCTCCTTTTCAAACTGTCCAAATCCGAAGAGATTAATATACCCAACGACCGAAAATCCACTCTCTCTTTCGAATTTGGTCAATTTAATTAAGAAGGGCTATTGAAAAAAAGTTGACTTGGGCGAAAATAAGTTATGGATTCTCCTCCAAATCATTAAAATTCACAGATTTGAAAGAGTAAAAAGACCCACGGGACACCCACGGGACACCCACGTTCTCTTTCGAATTCTGTGAATTCAAGATTGTTGTCGCCACCGCAAGAATATTCGAGAAGGAATAAACTGTATTTTTCTCAAATTTATGCGAGTTTTACAAAGAGAGTAAAAAGACCCACGGGACACCGACACTCTCGTTTGAAACCTCGAATAAATTGATTAGAATATGGCAGATATGAGTTGATTGAAAACAAAACAAGTTGGATTTTGACAATTTAATAGTATGCACATATATGTGGTATAAAATAAAGGAGTAAATACATGAAAATAAATGAAAAGGAAGAAGTTACCGTTGAAGGTGACTTCGGCTTCGGCAAGAAAAACGGTACGATGTATGCTGCAAAATCAATATTGTTGCTGTATTTCTGCTTATCAAGGGAGTATGAAAAAAAGTTGATCAAGTGCATGAACGGAGTAAATTCTTTGATCAATAATAAACTGGAATGTACATATATACAGTAAATAGAAGTAATAAAAGGCTAGTATATTTGCTAGTATGTGTATATGCAGTAAAACAAGATGATAGGCTCGAAGAATTACTTGATTCTTGAACTCTTCTTGACACGGCTGCTTTGTTGAATTATTGAAGTTGTGAAGTAAACCAATAGAATGCATGACTGTATATATAGGCACGAAAATGAGATTCTTATCAAATATTTGATAATATCTCAACAGAAAATTCCTAAATTCTAGGAATTTATGTATATCACGTGAAATCATCAAATTCTAGAGCTTGGGCCTCTTATTAGAATATTTTAAACATAAAGATGTTTTGGGCCTTAGGTTGCTCATTCATTTTGTCCAATAAGCTAAAAGACTATACTATGTCTTTTGAAATAATTTCGCAATTCATTCCCTTACAAACGTATTCGTGAACGAAATGCGAGGGGGCAATGTGTAGACAAGTAAAATTCATTACGAATTAAATTGCGACGCGTGGAAATTACGGGTTAAATATTAATTAAGTTTATTATTTATTTGTTGAAATTTAAATAAATTTAATTCCTAAAAGTAAATATATAATTAATTATTATTTAATTATTGCCTCCAATTAATTTGGGCATTAAATTAATTTGGGCCTTTAAAGATTAATGAGTTAAAATGGATCTCCAAAGCCCAATAAAGCAAGTCGGGCCTCTAAAGTCCGATAAACGAAGACGGGCCTCCAAAGTCCCATAAATGAAAATGGGTCTCTAAAGTCCAACAAATCAAATCAAACCCATATAGGGTATTCTTAGCCCATCAAGTAATTCAAATTTTGAATTAAGCCCTAACTACTTGCACAAATATCTCCTTGGCCCATGAGAAACCCTAGGTTCTACACCTATAAATAGAGGCCTCATTTCATTCATTTTGAGATCAAGAAATCAGAAGCATTCAAGGCTCTAAAATTCTCTGCAGAGATTTTAGAGTGTTCTTCAGCAGTTGGAGGAGCTTCAAAGGCGTTCTTCGTGCAAAGCGGTAAGAAGCAGTGTTCGAGTGGAGATCAAGGTGCTAAGCCTCTTCGATTCGGCGTTCCTTCAAGGAGTTCTTCGTGCAAAGCGGCAAAAAGCAGCGTTCGAGTGGAGATCAAGGTGCTAAGCTTCTTCGATTCAGCGTTCCTTCAAAGGCGTTCTTCGTGCAAAGCGGCGAGAAGCAGTGTTCGAGCGGAGATCAAGGTGCTAAGCCTTGACTTGGTTTGTATTTTTGCACTTTTTACAACTATACGATCCCCACAAGCGTATGGGTTCGTTAGTGGTAAGATAAGTGTCCCAAGTAGATTTTCGTTCCAAGGACTTAATTGAGTGAAAATGAGTCCCTAAAGTTGCAAGTTATCATGCTATTGTAGTAACTAAATGATTATGTTTGGATTTTCGGGAATAAGCACAAAAGTATTAAACTAAGTTAACTAAAGTGGTGAGAACTAGTGACAAGAAATAACAAACTATCTAACTTTCGATTGAAAGTGCAAGAGGAGTGTATTGCCTCGGGTGTTTCCGTTTTGTGAGCAATTAAGTGAACTAGTGAACCAATTACATGATGTTACTACAAATTTTGGTTAAGCTAAAGGCTATCACATAAGCGTGCAAACCCCCTCGAAAGGCATAGGTAAACATCGTGCATTGATTAGCGATTATAGGATCTAACCAAATACCATAAGCCCCTAAGATAGTGTTTCATAAGCATTTTCAACACGGTTACTAATGCTTATGAAACGCCCTCTCACCAAACTCCTAGACGACCTCTACTCGTTTAGTGTCTAAGGTTGTCGGTCTAGCTATTAACACCCCTCTCGGGTGAGCTAATTACTAATTAACTTCTATTCAATTGATCAAAGCTCACACTCACACTCCCAATCATGCTACCCAACTCTCGTTGCAATAAACATAATCGAACATGCTTGCTAATAGGGTTAATCAACCAAATGAATCATACAAAATACAACCCTATAAACCTAAACACCAAAATTATAAGCTTATCATGCAGTTAATTCACAATTACACTAAATTCTCATCAAAACATCCACACCCATGGCAAATTAGGATTAGCCCATGGTTCTAGAAGAGAATCCCATGGCTACAATGCAAGAATTCACAAAACCCATAACAATTAAGAAATCAATTGGGAGAAATAGTAGAATTACTAAATTGAAATGAGAATTAAAAGGATATCACCTTAGAAGTTGAAATGTAGATATAAACTTCAATCACTTACAAAGCCCAAATGAAATCTTCACTTGAATTGTCAAACTAAACAATATCTAAGCTATATATCAAAGGAAATTGCAAAATAACCAAAAACACCTATTACTATGTGTGAATGTGGGTAGATGTTGCCCTCCAAAGTGTGTTCTTCTCCCAAAAATGAAATAAGGGCCCTTTTATATGTTGTAGGGATTCCAAAAATGAGTTTTTGCACTTTAGCCCTTCGAAATGGGAGAAAATAGCCAAAAACCCCCGAATTGTAAGTCACCCGGCCGGGTGGATCCCACCCGGGCATCCCACCCGGCCAAAATACGAAAGAGGAGGAAAGTTGGCCTTGCCCGGGTAGAATCCCACCCGGCCGGGTGGGTTTTACCCGGGCCAAATACGATCCTTCTAAAATTCTGGCCTTGCCCGGGTGGAATCCACCCGGCCGGGTAGGTTTCACCCGGGCCAAATACGAACCTCTCAGATTTTGAACCACAGCCCATGTTGAAGCTACTTGGCCGGGTCGATTCTACCCGGTCGGGTGATGTCTACCCGGCCATGTGGCTTCTACCCGGCCATGTGGCTTCTTGGCTCATCCTCTCATTTTCTTGTCTACTCCCTTTGTATCATGACCCGTTTCTTCCGAATCTCTTCATTCCAGCTCATGTGGCTTGTCATTTCTCCCCATACGTGTGTCAATGATGATCGATCACTCGTTTCTTGTGATCTTTAGTCCCAAATAGGCCCCATTTTCCTATAAAAACATCTCACAAACCTTTCTCAACCAATATACACCAAATCAAGTGATAATGAGTGAAAATTGCATGCAAACAAATCAATTTGGATCAAATATGCATGTGAATTATGAGCAATCGACAACCTAATCACCCTCCCAAACTTAAACCGTTGCTCGTCCCTAAGTAACAAAAGAATAAAAGCAAGAGGTTGTACGATTGCAAATAGATAACCAATGAAAGATCCCACGTCTCCAATAAATGAAATGAATTCTTCTTCCTCAAGATACATTCTCAAAATGACAACAAGTTCATCATTGAAAATCAATCTAATTACCCCACACATACTCCACATACAATAACAAGTGATGGTGATGACAATATCCAAATGCTCAAGCTCAACTCACAAGATATAGTGTTTCTCTCAAACACTCAAACAAATTAAGGACAATAGACACTCATCAATCAAATCATGCATTGCAATTCCCATAAGCTTGCCCAAGCTCTACCATTTTTCCACCACAAACATGTTCAACTATGAGATCAATAGGTCTTAACCAAGGACGTAACGTTGGCTCTTTGGACGGGGTATGATGAATATGGACGAAGTGACTCGTCTAGTGGAGAACGAAAGTTGTTTTTCAACACATCAAGCTTATGCTCATAAGGTTTACACACCTTCATTCTCACTCTTCATTCAAATTTCTCACATGCAATCATCTCCTCATCTTTTTGTAGCCAATTTATTTTCTTCTTAAGCACTTGGGGCTCATTGTCCGTCTTTTCTCTCTCAAAATTTTTTTATTTTTTTCATCTTCTCATCACTTCCATCTTTTTCTTTCTTTTCACAACCTTGCCAATTTTTCTCTTCAAACCAAAGGCACTTAAGCATATGTTTTACCACTTTCTTTTTGTTCTCCACTAGAATTGGACATCAAAGGCTCAAAAAGCTAAATGGTTAAACATGGTAGGTTGCCAAGAGAATGGGAACTCAAGCTCAAACGGGCTAACTACGGAAGATTTCTTTGGTTATTGGGAAAAATATGGCTAAGTGACTTGTGGTACGAAAGATGGCCTACATCCTATCTCAAAGTATCACACAAGTATGATCTCAAGCAAGAACTTGGGCAAGTTCTAGAAAAATAAGCAATGAATGGATCCACTCAAAAATGAAATAAACCGGATTAATGTTTGGTTCAAAGCTCAACTCTCACCGGTTCATTCAAGACTCATTCATTCATCAATCATCATCACACATAACTCATTGTGTATGTAAAACATCCATAGGCGAATAGATGACAACAACATAAACATGATGATTCATCCCAATTATGTACACATCCAAGGAATAAAATTCACAACAACTCATCATCAAATGTGTCTCAATGATCATACCATTCAACAATCTCACACCCCAAACACAATTTGTAACATTCACTCACAATACATCCCTACTCACACACATTTCAAATCAATAAAAATCATCCATCAAATATTACAAATCCCAAGGAATTAATAAGAGTACATATGGAACATAAAGCATAAAGAGAATGGAAAAGGTAAAGGGTAAGGAGAGTTTAACCACACATTCCTCTCAATGAGGTGGTGGTTGCATTCCCGGGAAACCATATTGCATTATCCACGAGTTGAATGCTTGTTGTTGGTCTCTTAACTCCCTCATCTCATCCTCCACCGTGGTGCGCAAGCTTCTTGATTCGTTCTCCATGTTTGTGCATCTCTCGTCGAAGCTCGTTCTCATCTCTCTCATTGACGCAGTCAATCCATCGATGCTTCGTATGAGATTCCCTACACTACTCGTACCCCTCGTGTAAACTTGACCAAGATTTCTAGGAACATTTTGCGGAGGAATTTGAGCTTCATGAACCGATTCATCTTCATCACGATGGTGAGGGCTAGGTGGAGCCTCCAATGCCTCAACATTGGTCCCTCTAGGAGGTAACTGAATAAAAAGATCCGGGACGTTTTCGTCCATTTGTAAATGCTTCCACAACTAGGTGGTGCTGTGGGGACCCCATATCCCAATTCTCGACCCTCCGATGCGATGTCAAACCCCGATATGGCAGTGGAAATACGCTCTCGTCCTCTTGCAAGAAAACTAAAGTTCTTCTCCTATCATCGAATTTCAACATCTTCATCTTTTCCATCAGTGCCAAGTCAAGGAGTGATCCTCCTTTAATAGATTTTGATCTCTCAAGCTCCATCCCATAATTTTTGGCAATTGTTGTAACAATGCCTCCAAGCATGAAGTTAGAAATATCTCTCTTGGTATGCCTTATCAATTGCTGCACTACAAAAGCACTCATGTTAATAGGTTTCCCCCTTACCATGCACCATAGCACATACAACTCATCCCTTCTAACCGACCCCGCCTCGAATCTTCCAAATATGATGTTTGATAGGATTCGATGAGCGTATCGGAACACCAGGTTCCGGATGAGTGAGGCTTTTGAGTGGCTCGGATCATACTTTGGTCTATCATTCATGTGCCTCCGGGTCAATCTAATCCAAAAGTCCTCTTCCCCAAATCCTTTCATTTCTTGAGGGGTGGTGGGTGCAACATTCATTGTTGTTCCAAACATCTCATTAATGTCCTCAAATGAGAGTTTATGATCTTCATTTCCCATCCGAAATGATATTCCAATGGGAGTTCCTCTTCTTTCCTCCTTCAATTCGATAGTGGACATGAATTCCACTATGAACTTCATCCACGACTCCCTTTTGATATGTAGAATGTGTTCCCATCCTACGTTGTCAAACAATTCGTGCACGTCATCCTTTATGCCCATTCTTACCATGCACGCCTCATCCGGATATCGTGTCGGCCTACTTGTGGTGTTTATTGTCTTAGCAAAAGCCTCCACGTATTCCATCCCTCTATCTCCAAAATCAATTCCTAATTTTGATGGCCATAACCCACACTTCTCCTTACATAGATCATCCACACTCATTTCCCTTCTAGAGTTTTCTCCTTTCGATCTTTTTCTAGACATCCTTCTACAAATGAGCACAACAACAAAAATTAATGATATTCTTCAAATTATCAAAGAATTATACATTGCATGTGACTTCCATCAATTAAACATCAAGTTTTCACACTTAATTCAAGTCAAGACATGAACTTTCTTATGCCAACAAAAAGGTATTGAATATAAAAGAAAAAAGAAAAACCTAAAACCATAAGCTCACAAGTCGAGCCAGAGGCCGGAGTGCCGTTAAAACCTTACCTGGGAAAACCCTCCTTAGGGACAAAACCCAGGTGAAGGAAAAAGGTAAACTCCTCTAAGAATCAATGTCTGTAAAAGACAGTATACAAATCTTTATGCAAGAACGTGAGTAAGAAATCTGGAGGGTATCCCCTCCAAATGCAGTTTATATTCGTCTTGGACACTGCGTCAGCCGCCTGGTTGGCCTCTCTAAAAGTGTGAGAATATCGAATGTGCATGTCTGTGGTAAGAGGATGAACCTGACTCCAGAGACCCTGCAGACGCCAAGGAACAGAGGGAGTAGAGCTCATCAAAGTGCTAACTGTCAGACTGGAGTCCGACTCGATCCATAAGAACCGCCACCCTTCGGAATGTGCATACTGAATAGCAATGAGTGCCGCTGCTAACTCCGCCTCAAAAGGAGTACCCCAACCAACCTCTTGGGCAATAGCCGCAACAAAGAACCCCCTGAAGTTCCTAAACACCGCCCATGCATGCAAACTACCTGGAGAGGATGTTGCACTGCCGTCCGTGTTGATCTTGTACCAATCCGGATCCGGAGGGATCCATCTAACAGACGAACCCTGACGAGTCGGCTTGTGCCTGCCCAATACACCAAGAGACCTGGCAATCAAGAGATCCTGAACTGAACCGTCAGAGTAACCCCGAGAGATGTTATTGGCTTCCCTAATACCACCAACGATTTGCGCCATGCATCGTCTGACTGAAGGAGAGACCCCATCAAAGATCACCCTGTTCCGTAGAGCCCAAATAGCCCAAATTGTAGTGACAAATGCCGCTCTCCATAACTCCAAGGACTGCGGACCCAAGCGAACTCTGGTAGCCTGGAGGAAGATATCAAGAAAGCTGATCCCCGTGTGGATCGTAACTCCAAAAAGCTGAGTCAGATGCTGAAGAATCTCCAGAGTGAATGGACAGTGAGCTAACAAGTGGTCTAAAGACTCCGAGTCTCTACGACAGAGCATACACATCGAAGGACCGTGAATCCCAAATGAGACCAGCCAATCAGAAGTAGGGAGCTTGCCCCATATCGCCCTCCAAATAACCGTAGAACGACACATCGGAATGAATGAACTTTCTTATGCTTATTCACATACAACCACAATTCTTCTCTAATTTTCTCACATACAACCACAATTCTTCTCTAATTTTCTCACATACCAACAATTTTCTCTCACTTCTTTCACAAACATCATGCTCACAAAGTGTTTGTAGAAATGCTTGAAAGAACAATCATCCCCAAACCAAGCAAGAACACTTCTACTAACTCAAACATAGCATGTGTAGGCATTTACTAACAAAATCCAAGCTTTAGAAACTAACATGCTCATCAATTAAACACAAAATGCTCAAGAATACCAATTATCTCATGGAAGCATAATTTCACAATCCTACCTCTAAATCCTTCAAATTTCTCCATGGGTATTTGAAATTAAGACTTGTTATTCAACATTTATCAATATCTACCAACAATACACAAAGCCCATGGGAGAAATACCAAAAAAATCAACAAACCCATGTCAAAATCGAATTTTCGTCACTTCCCAAAAACATGCAAGAAAAACCTTCAAAAACCTCTCAATCATGCTCAATCTTGAAAATAAATTGGGGATAATGAGTTACATACCTTGGGTCTTGATTTTGTTGGTGAACTCCTCAAGAAAAATTGAAGAAAAGTGAGAAGAAAATAAGAGAGAGGGAGGTGCCGAATTTTTGTGCCTCTTCCAAGAGTGACTGTGTGTGTTTTGAGTGTGGAGGGGGTTTTATAGAGTGTGTGAAAGTGTGGGTAGGGTTTGAGTGTAAGTGGGTTTGGGTGGAGAAAACTTACCCTGGTCAAAATACCCCGCCCGATTGAAATTTCAACTTGGCCGGGTAAAACGCGACTTGGCCGGGTAGAATCCACCCGGCCGGGTGGGTTTGCCCCGGCCACTCCCTGTTGCTTCGTCATTTGCCCGGGTGGAATCCACCCGGCCGGGTGGGTTTTCACCCGGGCGAACCCCCTTTTTTTTTTTTCCACTTTTGGTCGGGTAACATCCACCAGGCCGGGTCGTTTTCACCCGGGCAATCCCTGAAAATGTTTTTTTTCTTGGTCAAAACTCACAACTTGCTCAATTACACTCAAAATTCCTTAAATTTCTCCATTCCATGACAAGTTCACACAACTTTCACTCTATAAATAAATCAAATCTTCATTGATCATGCATAGTTCTTGGTGTAAATCGAATTACAAAACGAACATACCCCCCCAAACTTTTTCTTTGCAAAGCAATTAAAAGTTTGGAAAAATAGTGTTGAAAAGAGATTTTTCACCAAAAACTTGCAATTATTTTCACTTGCAAACAATATTCAACCAATCACAATATAGCTCAAGACCAATCATCAAAATCATTTCAACCAACAATCAATAGTGTCAACAACCACCATGTACAAATATTAAACACAAGTCAAGAATTATATTCCAAATCACTATTCATCAATAACAAGTGTTCAAATTCATCACAACTCAAGTACAATATATCACAAGAAAATTGCCCTACCCCCCCCCCCCCCAAACATATATATTGCAAAGCAATATTAATTTTGGGACGGGGTGTACCTCATGATGGCTATCAACTCCAATCTTCTTTTACTTCTCAAAACTTTTATCCACCACGTATGGCCTCCACCACGTGGGTATTTTGACCTACAAAAGAGATCTTCACAAAAAGAACATCAACTACTCACACTTATTCAAACAAAATGAAATAAACAAAAAAAGGAATAAAGTAAGTAAAATGGGTTGCCTCCCGTTTAGCGCTAGGTTTAACGTCCTATGCCGGACGGAACTCCTTTAGTTCAAGGGTTACAAAGGCCAACTACATGTACTACCCCCTTGTCGGGAAGGGAGTAGTAATGCTTAACTCGGTGGCCATTCACTTTGAATTCTTCTCCTTTTTCGTTCACAAGATCGAGGAAGCCCGTAGGAAACACTTTCTTAACACGGAATGGACCTTTCCACTTTGATTTCAACTTTCCGGGAAATAGATGTAACCTCGAATCATAGAGTAACACTTCATCACCCTCTTCAAAGATTTTCATGGATAGCCGTGCATCATGCCATCGTTTTGTCTTTTCTCGAAATAGTTGAGAACTTGCATAAGCATCCTCACGAAACTCCTCAAGTTCGTGCAATTGAAGGAGTCTTTTCTCTCCACATAAATCACTGTCCAAGTTAACTTTTCTCAAAGCCCAAAGTGCTTGGTGCTCTACCTCAACGGGAAGATGACAAGCCTTCCCAAAAACTAATTGGTAAGGTGACATACCAAGTGGAGTTTTATAAGCTGTCCTATATGCCCAAAGATGATCGATCACTCGTTTCTTGTGATCTTTAGTCCCAAATAGGCTCCATTTTCCTACAAAAACATCTCACAAACCTTTCTCAACCAATATACACCAAATCAAGTGATAATGAGTGAAAATTGCATGCAAACAAATCAATTTGGATCAAATATGCATGTGAATTATGAGCAATCGACAACCTAATCAAGCCTCTTCTATTCGGCGTTTCTTCAGGGAGGAGGTGCTTCGTGGATCTTCAACGGCGTTCGTCCCGGAAAAGTCCCGACAAGTCCCGAATAAGTCCCGAAAGTCACGACAAGTCCCGAATAAGTCCCGGAAAAGTCCCGAATAAGTCCCGGAAAAGTCCCAAAAAGTCCCGGATAAGTCCCTAAAATCCACGTTTAATCCAAAATACGGCGTCAAGCCCTTGGATTAACGTTACAAAGTCCCAAATTCAAGAACGATCTTCAACGACGTTCATCACAAAAGTCCCAAAATTCAACGTTTAATCCAAAATACGGTGCTAAACCTTTGGATTAACGTTATAAAGCCCCAAATACAAGATCGGGGCGGATCCGGCTGCGGATTCGACCCCAAAAGCTCAAGGAAATCAAGTGAAGTTCAAGAATAGAGAATCAGAGGAACAAATTAGAGATTGTAACCCACAAATACTCGGTTTTAATCCGAAAAGAAATAAAATTGTTTCGCATTTTCGCGTTTTATATATTTAATTCACGAATTTGTGTTTACAAATTGGCACGCCCGGTGGGACTATCTCTACCTCTCATCTCTACTCTTCAAGCAAATCAAGTCACGACGATAACACCAATCAAGATAAAGATCAAGAGAGGTGTTGCATCCGGATCAGCTGGTCTTGATGTTGAAGACGTGAACGTAGTCACGGGGAGTATGTCAAGAAGCTCCAAGTCATCGTCTTCTTCAGAGGAGGCTACTACAGAGGGTCCATCGCCCAACACTGCGAACGAGGAGAACAACCCAGCCTGTTCCCCTACTCGTTCCACAGCAAGCTCATCAGATTCAAGCACAGCCTCAGCAATGGCAACAGACACTACAACTGTTGAGGAGCAATTGGCAAGCTTAACTCGAGCTATAGAAGGACTCACGAAACATGTCCAAGAACAGGATGCCCGAGTTGCTAAGCTAATAAGCAATGCAGACAAAGGAAAGCAAGTCGAAGGACGTGATGCTGAGACGTCTGGTGAACGCCAGCCAATGGAAGTTGACCAAACTCTTAAGGAGTTACAAGTTTCTCCTGATGGCATGGTGCCCGTTGACCGATTGAAAGAAATCATACTTGGGGCAAACAAAGATAAGTTCGAGGAAAATCCCAAGTCTTCATTCACCTACAACAAGCCTTACACAAAGAGGATTGACAGTTTGAAGATGCCAGCTGGTTATCAACCTCCAAAGTTGCAGCAGTTCGATGGCAAGGGCAATCCAAAGCAGCATATTTCTCACTTCGTAGAGACTTGCAACAATGACGGCACTTATGGAGATCACTTGGTAAAGCAATTTGTACGTTCTTTAAAGGGCAATGCATTCGATTGGTATACCGATTTGGAAGCTATCTCGATCTCATCAATTCATAAACATTATCCTCTTCTTTGAAGAATGAAATCCTACTTGTCTCAACATGTGGATTTCTTCTTCCAACTCTCCATTGAGAAAACACAGTCTAAACGTCCATTTTAATGTAATTCTAAATCTAGCCAAAAGTAGACGAATCAAGGTAAATTTCACAACAGGCGGAAAAAGGTTATATACCCACACCTGAGTATAATTATTTTCTACCATGTGAACTTTTCTACCTCACTATAGACCCATCAGTCTCTTTAATAATCTAAGAATCCATTTATTCTCAATTTCTTTGTGTCTTGATGAAAGATCGACAAGTTTCCAAACTTGATTTGACCTTATCGACTCTGTCGTTTCTTCCATTGCTTTCTTTCATTAGTCTCTTGTAGAACGAGCTAGAACCTCTGAAACGTTTGTAGGTTCTTCCTCATTCACTAAAACTTATCTTATTTTCTGAAGATACATAAAAGACATGTCCTTCAATGTCATGATGTCTCTTACACATATGTTTCCTAAAAGTTTTAGATTGAAACTCTGTGACATCTTCTCTAGATAATTACTCTCATCAAGATCCATCCGATCTTTAATGGGTAAACTGTTGGTCCTTGATGGAGTATGACACAAGTGTATGGGGGGGGAATGCACTTGTGTATGCAAATTCTTCATTTTTCTTCTTAAAAACAGTAGATTGGTTTGATCAGGAAGGTTGTCTGACAACTAGCCTGAGTGATCTTCAAAATATACATGTCCTACTGAAAACTAGACAGTGATCAGTTGGATAAATATATAAGAGATTTTCTAAGTGCGGAATGTGGTTGGCCTTTTCTTTGAAGAAATACTCTAAGTTAATTTCTGAAAACAAACAGTTAATCAGGGACTTTGTCCAAAACAGTTTTTCTTATCTTACTGAATTGTTTCCTTTGAAAATGAATGATTGAGAGTAAGGTAATGCAAACAATAGAATGAAGGCAGTAAGTAAATGGCACAGCAGTTTATAGTGGTTCAGAGTCTCAATACTCCTACATCCACTTTCCCTGATTGAACAGGATAATTCCTTAACAATGGAATTAGCTTGTTTTATAGTGCCAAGGTGCACTGATCAACAACACTCTCTTAGTGTTTTGATCCCTAGGATAATCTGAGTCCTAGTGCTCAATCTCTCTGAGTTAAGACTGTGTTTCTCAGTAACAGTCCTTAACTTCTCACTTCTACAACAAACACTCCTTCACTAAATGAGGTAAGGGTTTGAGGTTTGGTTCCAACTAGAAGAGATATCCTTTACAGTAAGAACAGTGTAAAGGCTTAGGATATCTCAATGCTAAGCTTGGGATATTACAAGAATTGGCTTAGCTATTTGAAGTGATCAGGAAACTTGGGATTCTTAAGAATAACTTTGGTTTCCTTTGATTGTTTGATGATAGTTTGATAGCAAGTAGTTGGATGCTTGAATCCTTTGATCACCTCTGAATTTATAGGCAAATTTGATCAACTATCCGTTGGAGAGATAGCATTTCAAACCTGTCTATTTGCAGCACCATTGAAACGGTTGTGAAGCTTGACATCCTATTATCCACTGTGTAAAAGCTTCTTCAATGGTTGCTTGAATGAATGTGTTGACTTCTGAAAAATGCGGCTGAGATGAATTGTGTCAGTTTCCAAATTTGCACATTTTCCAAGGTTGATTTATGGCAGACTCTACACTCAACCAACGGTCAGATGGGACAACTCCCCTGAACATTCCTGCTGCAAACTAGAATGTTCCAACATTCATTTAATACTTCAGTCTTTAATGCTTCTAAGTCTTCAATGCTTAGTTCAGGCTTGATGGCAATAAATGCTTCATTAAGTATGTCTTCTGTGAGTATCTTGATCATTAGCACTTCAATTGATTTGATACATTTCTTATCAATGCCTGAAGCTTTGCCTTATCATTCTTGATTATTCAGCCATGTTGTCCACTTCAGTCAGCTTGTCTTGTATATTCAGCAAACTTGTCCTAACACTTAACAAGCTGCCTAACATTCCAGCTTTGGACACCTATCCTGAACTATAATCTCACAACATTACTGAGATTTAGACTTAAGCATTTTTACTGTCTCAACTAACTTGAGACAACTAGACTGATGCTTTTTAAGACTGTATCTCAACTAATCTGATCATCATCAATCAGGGGTTTTGGTATCTTAATCAAAATCATTTTATTTCCCAACATAAACTTCTATCAAATATCACATTAAGTAAATCACTACCATTTGGATCTGATAGAGAGTGATTACTTAAATCACAAAAATGGTTTAGCATACCAAATGTTTCCAATACTAGGAAATTCTCAGAAAAATGGTATTATATGATTCTATCTCATGTCACACTCCCAAGTCCTCGATCTTCGATCAACATGTATCGTTTAGATTTAGCACAATATCCTTATGAAGATACGTTTCTAAACCCCCAAAACCCAACTTTTCATACTGACTCGTAAAATCAAGTATATAAGTTGTCGATATTCAGATACAAAAAATTACTCAAGAACAGGTATTCCACTCGTTCAGAGTTCTAATGGAGTTGAAGTAAATATCTACGAATAACTTTCTTCATAAAACATTGACAATTATTAACAACTCATCTCCCAAAGATGATAGTTAAAGTGTTGCCATCATGGATCTTATTATATCCAACAACGTGTACTCCTTCTTACAGTCACATCCTTGTGTAACAGTGTTAGGTTTTGATAATTGTCGGATTATGTCGTTTTCATTACACAGTTCCTTGAACTGTTGGATAAAAATTCACGCTATATAGGATCTTAAAACCTTTAAAATTGTGTCTTTTATTCTCAACCTCTATTAGGTAATGTCTAAAGCAATCCAAATGCCTAGACTTTGAGAAATTGTATGGACAAGTCCAACACGTGAAAAATTATCGACGTAAGAAGTGAAAACAACCAGCTCCATGTTATTTGACATTTACAAAATCACATTTATCATAACGAAATATATGCAATGAAGAATTAACAATAATCAAATGGTTTTTCAGTCACTTATGAGCAAGACAATATCAACGTGTTAAAAACGCAACTTATAAAGATGAACACTGTAGTCCTTCTTTCACAAGTCAGTTCTCCTAATCTTGCACAACATGACCTAATCTAGCATACCGAATTTTGTCAATAACTCAAGCATTGCCAGAGGAAAAAACCTTTAGTAACTATGAACTCGCTTCATAAAACTAGTTGTTGTTCTCATACAAAACATAGTCATATAAATGTTTAGTACCATAATCTACATTGTTTATACTATTCACAACCATCTCAAGGAAATAATAAATCACATCTCAATTATAGAAGAACATGTCTGGAGGTGAGATCCTGAGTGATCTTTAGAGCAAACTAGACATCATGCATTATGAAACATTGACCTTTGTCAATCTCAAGTTTTACGAGTCTTTAAACTTTAACTCGAGCTCGGTTTCCTACACAATTTAATCTCGTCTTTCTTGGAATAGACAGAGATCTACAAATGTTCATATGTCTTTAGTTAATGGCCTGTCATTCCTGTGTCTATAATCCTCAATCATAAGATTTAGACGGAAATACAGTACTAAAGACATTTATGCCACAACCAAAAATCAGAATGAACTACCTTGTCCATCTTGGACTCAGGATATTCACGAGTATAATGATCACGCTTGTTACATCTGTAGCATGTCATCTCACTCTTATCCATTTTCATTTTAGCATATTTTTATCCTTATTCTTCTTAGCATTAAGATTGATATCTATATTTCCAGCAGTGTGCCCAATCGTAGGCTACTAGCTATGTCCCTTCTCTCTAATCAACATTTATGTTTAGAACTGGATTCAGAAATGAGAACATAAGATGTAGACTTAATCAACTTCAAGTCACTCATCATATAACTCAATGTTTTGAGTTGTCTAAGTGAAAGTCTCAATAATTTCATCAAATAACGTAATGAACTTCAAGTGTTCCCAATTTTCACGAAGTGACGGATTTGATCCCAAATTTTATGTTTCTCAGAAAGTGAAGTATCACCATACTTGTCCTTCAGATATTCCCAAATATCATAGGCAGTACGGTGTTGTTCACAATTATAGATCATGTTGTCAATGACTGAGTTCACCAGTATTTCACAAGCTATGCGAATACCTTTCAATTGTGGTAAGTCTCTTAACCCTTAATAATCTGAGTCTCCATCCTAACTTCAGGATCATCCATAATATGGTTGATAGTATCTAATGAATCGTGTTCTTCCAAGAACATTAAAAAAATTAATTATGACACCATGTGTCATTATTATCGCCTTTGAGTTTTTTTTTTTTTTTTAATAAACTCAGTGATCATTGCGTTTGTCTGGTTTTTAATCGAAGTGATTCAACAAGTTAATGTTCATTTATGTATCACTATGTTCAATGTTAAGCTAACTGACATCTGAAAAATTCGATACAAAATTTGATATCGAAAAATAACCTAAAGCTATTAATCATCAATCTCACTAAGTATCCTCATTTAACAGATTCAGCTCCAAAACATGAACAATATTAGTTCTAGCATTTAATCCAAAAAATAGATAAAACTCCCACTCAACAACATGAATTTGCATGCTTAAACATTTATCAATATAAACACAATAAAGCACAATCATGTTATAAGTTAAAACAACCCAAAGTAGTCCAGGTAATCAAAAAACTATTGTAAGTTTAATAAACCAACTACAATGGTTATTTTAGAAAGATCTCGTTTCAGCTACACTATCAGGCAGTTAACTTGAAGATTTCTGATAACCTTCAATGTATTTTATGCACTCTTGTAGTACTACTTTAGTACCAATATTATAAAAAATAATGGGAAAAATCACAGATCAGGGTTCTCCATCCGAATGTTTCTCCAACTTCTCAAGCTAAGAACGTCGGATCCCCGAAATCATTTCTTAACACGTAAACAAGTCGTTCCAACGACTAGTTCACTAGTATCGTTTTACCCAATCATGTCAACAATTTTCATAAAATTATCACTTTTCAATCTAGACATAATTCATCTCAGAAAACTACAATAAGTTCTCTTGAAATTGTCTTAACTCGAATTTTAACTCCAATTAAATCATGAGTTATTCAATCGGAATATCCGTATGTGATAACAAAAGAGTGATAAACTATACATCTCCATTAAGTAACGTAAAGTTCCAAAAAAAAAATTATCTCTTAACCATGTAATTCTTAAAATTATGAAGTTTAACTCCATTATCTCGAATTTATTGAACATTAAATGTTCTAATTATATTCGAGTCATACCCATAAAACGAGCAACCATTAAAATTAATTTAATGTTTACAAACTCAAACACATGAATTTCAAGCCCATAATTACGCAAAGAAATTTAATTCAATGCGTATAGCTAATTCACAAGTGAAATAAGTCCATACCAAGGTTCTCATTCCTATAGATAAATAAGTATTTAAACTTTTCTTTGTTCAAATACATCCATACTACAAAAATTAAGAATCTACACGAAAAATGGAGCTCACAAGAATTTTCGGAACTAAAAACGGAGTTATAACGAGCCTAAACGAGCCAAAACAAGATTTTGAAAGAGCGCACGTCTACTAATTGCAGAATGGTCCCTAGAGAATATATAATTCTCATTTAGCCACCCACAAAGTTTCTGAAACTTTTCAGAATTACCCCAAAAACGTGAATTTTTAAAAAATTCATAACTCACTCGTTTCTTGGCCAAAATTAACGAACTTTATATCGATGGAATCCTCATTCAATGTACATCAACCCACTAACAAGAATTAATCAAGATTCCCTATATATAATTCGTAATTTCCAGTCAAAATTTCTGTAAATTTCCAAAGACTGGTTTTTTTCTCCCAAACGGTAAAGCCGAAAAATCTGTAACTTTCCAGATATCATCTACACTATACTACACATGTACAGTAAAAAATTCAGCCACTAATTCAACAGTTTGAAAAAATTAAAATTCTTAAAAAAATATAGATTCTCATTTATGCGTGCATAATCAACAATAATTATAGGCATGCATTTAAACGAGAAATTCACATCGAAACGTACAAGAATCCAACTCATTGGCTCTGATACCAATGTTGGAATTAATTAATCGAGAAATAAGAATTAGAATTACCAACCTGTAATTCTCAATGTAGTGGAAGATTATAGAACCCGGTTGAATTCCACATACGTATTGTGATCCTCGTAGTCAGAACACGATCACATGAATTGCACAAATCGCTTCCTATATCCACAATCTAAGTGCCCTCTAGATGTACGTATTTATGTTATGCGAACACAGAATTTCCAGTTTATGTATTCTGTCTCAGGATGGTAGAGAACAAAATTCTCTCTGTCTTAGTCTGTTGGAAAATCCCGTTGAATTTTCTTATATATGGGAGGTTATCCAATAAGTGCTCCTACCTACCTTTATCCACATTCATGTGTGGATTAAATATAAATAATTAATATTAATTAATTATTATTCTATTTAACTTTCATAATTGGACCACGTGAATATCCACTAGAGGTAGAATTGAAGGTCATTGAGGTAGGACTACAAAGGGCGTTACAACATCAGTGAAATCATGATCAAATTGAATATGATTAAAGGTTTCGTCGTGTGCGAACTTTGATCATATTCCAAGGCGTTTTAATGGGCGAGCACATGGCCTAGCACAACAGGCGACACACCCTACCACTTTTCCCTATTGCAGTGGAGTAGTTTTGATTTCAAAAGGGAAAAACTGGCGAAGAGGAGACATCCGTTGGTTATGGCTTAGAAAATCTATAGGAACAATGTCTATCTAAGTTGGGACCTTCTATATGTAGTCAGGGTGTCGTAACGTGTCGTAATGACTACCGTAGTCAGTTAATCTAAGCCATTAAAAATCTAATCTAAAGGTTTAGATTTGATGACATATTACCTTTTGTAAATTTTACGATATGTATTGTCATAATGTGTCGTAAAGTGTCATAAATTTGTATTTTCTATTAAATTAAATTAATTAAAATATATTATTGTAAATTTACATTTTTATCCTTATACAATAAAATAATTTATTACAACAATTATCTACACCCGCTAATTTTATGAGTTCACCCAAATCATTTTTTACCATAGTTATCTGCACCCATTCATTTTATGAGTTCACCCCCAAATCATTTCTTTTTTACAACGGTTATCTACACCCGCTCATTTTATGAGTTCACCCCCAAATTATATTTTTACCAAAATTATCTGCACCCACTCATTTTATGAGTTCACCCCAAATTATTTTTATACCACAATTATCTGCACCCGCTCATTTTATGAGTTCACCCCAAAATATTTTTTTTAAAATAATTACATTTAAAAGACTATATTATTTTTTTATTAATTAACACAAAATATAATAAAATCAACCCTAATTTATACATACAATCTACAACCGAGTCATTGCCGAGTTACCGTCGATTCACCACCAAATCACTCATATTTTTAGAAAAAAAATCGTAAAAACATAATTAAAAAAAACTATCGAGATTAGGCACAAATTTTAATTTTTTTTTCTTTTTAATTTTTCTTCCCATTTTCAATTTTTATTCCAAACTTTTTATTTCTTCGTTTTTTTTTTGTTTCCTAATTTTTTTTCATTAGTATATTTTTTAGTTTTAATACAAAATAATATTATATGTATGATTTTATTATAATCCCTCCGTTCCAGTGAAAGCTCCTCATGAGCTTCGGACACAGAGGTTAAAAAATATGATATAATAAGTGGATGTATGAGAGGTGATGTGATTGAGAGAGAGAAGAATATAATGAAATGTGAGAGGGAATAGTTTGGCAAAAAAGGAATAAGTAACTTTCATTGGGACAAACGAATAAGGAAAGTTGGGTAGTTTTCAATAGGAATGAGGGAGTAGTCGGTAATACAACAAGTAATAACCAGTAATACCATAAACAGTAATCAGTAATACCATTAACAATAATTAGTAATACCACAAACATTAATCAGTAATACCATTAATATTAATCAGTAAAATTTTATACAATAACAAATAATTTCACACATCTAATTATATTCAATAATACAAAAAATAATTATCAGTAATACCATGAACAGTAAGTAGTAATACCTTGAACATTGAATAGTAATATCTCATACAATAACAAATAATTCCACAAATCTAATTATATTCAATAATACCAAAAACAATTATCAGTAATACCATAAACAATAATATGTAATACCTTAAAAATAATAATAATCAGTAATAAATAATTTCACATAATCAGTAATACCACAATTAATAATTAATAATCATTAATATTAATTCAATAGTGTATTAATAGTAATACCGCAATCAATAACTAGTAATACTAGTATCAATAATACCAATAACAATAATACCATAAAAAAAGTGGAGAGAATGCAGATCGGGGTGTACTAAAGAAAATAGAGGGTGCACATTACCAAGCCCAATTGAAGGAAACTCTAGCCCAATAGGAGGGCACCCTAGGTCAGTAGTCGTCGCTTGGGATTTCATCAGTAAGGTCACCGGCTCCGAGTGTCGTCCGGTCAGAGATCCATCAGCAACATACTCACAGTCCTCCGTCGGGCCGTCGTCAGCCGGAGGAAGAGGCTGCGTAGGAGCAGGGTGAAGAAGACGGATGAAGCAATGTAGCTTCGATTTGGACAGAGATGAACGACGAGAGAGAGGCAGCGTCGATCCGAGTGTTTCAGGCGAGCGCCGTTGATGTAGGAGAAGCTCCTGGATCGCGAACGCAAGGGAGATTGATCGAAGCAGTCGCGTCAGTGGTCGAAATGAGGAGAGGATTTCGGCCACCATGGATCGTGGCCGAGATGGAAGATTATGTTGATTGTTATGGAAGTGAAGAATCGCGATTGCGAGTCGAGGAGGGGTCTCGGGCTTCAGCGGCCGAGACCGAAGCGTCGCCTTCGCCGTCGAGGGGGTGGTCGGGCATGGTGGTGGCTGGGTCACCCGCCGACATGCATGGATTTTCGGCAGGTCTTTTACTCATCAAATTAAAATTAAAATTTAGGTGCACCGCCGATCGACTTTAATAAAATTATACCTATAATATTATTTTGTATTAAAATTTAAAAAATACACATGCAAAAAATGGAAAAGAAAGACAGGAAAATTTAAAAAGGAAAAGAAAAAAAAACAAGGAAATAAAAAATTTGAAAAAAAAATTGAAAATGGGAAGAAAAAAGAAAAAGAGGAGGGGGAAGAAAAATTAAAAAGAAAAAAATTGAGATTTGTGGCTAATTTCGATAGTTTTTTATTAATTATATTTTTACGCTTTTTTTTTTTTTAAATATGGGTGATTTGGTGGTGAATTGATTTTTTAGAGTTTATTTTATTATATTTTGTGTAAAATAATAAAAGGATAATATAGTCTTTTAAATGTGATTATTTTTTAAAAAATATTTTGTGGTGCACTCATAAAATGTGCGAGTGCAGATAACTGTGGTAAAACAATAATTTGGGGGTGAACTCATAAAATGAGCGAGAGCAGATAATTGTGGTTAAAAATAATTTGGGGGTGAACTCATAGAATGAGCGGGTGTAAATAACTATTGTAAAAAAGAAATGATTTGGAGGTGAACTCATTAAATGAGCGGGTGCAGATAATTGTTGTAAAAATATGTTTAGGGGGTGAATTCATTAAATTAGCGGGTGCAAATAATTGTAGTAAAAATATGATTAGGGGGTGCACTCATTAAATTAGTGGGTGCAGGTAAAATATAAATAAAATTTAAAAAGAAGGGTAATATAGTAAATAACAAAATATAATTTAAATAATGCTAAAAATAACTGAAACCTGTATGACAGGTAGCAGGTCGTTTTTACGGTTACGACGCCACATGGCGCGATTCGACAAAGTGACTGCGTAGTCACTTTGTAAAATGTGACTACAGTAAGAATTGCCCATCCTTTACTTTTCAAAAAAAAAAAAACTAATGGGCGTGGGTGTTCACTAAGCAAGACCCTTTATTAAAACATAAATGCAAGAATTTAAAATAATGCAAACGAAATAAAAATGCATGAAAAGTAATGAAATATAACTTCATATTTATCCAACATTAATATTTATGAGTAACTTTTAAAATTGAACACCCAATTACAACTATATCGATAATCCTTCAATTAATTCACTAACTCATATAAATCAAATTAAAATATGAAGAAGATATAAGTAACAATACTATTAAAATAAGAATAATAGTTTTCTTTATTGGCTATTAAATACTTCCCAAATATGAAAAGCACATATATAATGCAATCAATTGTTGTCCATACTAGCTTATATTTCACTATTTTTAATATGTTACACGTGTAATAAAGTTGGTAATAAAATACGAGGTGAAACATCAAAGTATATAGAATATCACGGACCCAACCGGTAATGAGGACCTTCACCCATGTAGAGAGGTGGTGCATTGTGTGGAGGAAGGCCACCCATAACCATAAACTGCATGTCCTCTGAAGGCTTCCAGTGGCGTTTCCTTTGGTTAATGAACCAGTTATTGATTTGTTTCTGGTCCAAACCCGTCGTTTCAGCTAACGTCACCTTTTCCGACTCCTGCACATCAAGAAACAAGACGATCAAACATTAATCAATCGATCAGGGGACACTTGATTTACAATTCTTCAACTATAAAGTAATCATACTTTATACGAAGTACTGAGACTTAAAATAAGTTAATCATTACCCCATTTTTATATCTACTCCCTCCAACTGGTGTCACTATTCTTTAACCAAATATCCAAAAAAAAAATCCCATCTATTCCAATTTAATTATAAGAGCACTACACTAACAATGTAATCAATATTACCGATGGATAGGGCCACTTGTAATGCAAATCCCACCAGTTAAGTAGCTTTTGACGAGCGTCCTTGGGTAATTTTCCTTTCTTCTTTTTCTTGGATAGTTCTTGCTTCAAACTACTTAAGTATCCACTGTACTTCTTCAACAGGTGGTTCTTGAGCTCCCGATCTTCAGCTCGAGGATCGATCTCCGTTTCTTGGTCTTCTTCAGACGAACCAACCCCCTCGCTCTTGTCCTCTGTTGTCATTTAATATTGGTAAATAAGATGAAGTCGGTTATGAACTCGATCAATGCATGCAGTTTCATTTGCTAAAATCTCTATGTCGAGTAGTTCTCTTGTACACCAGTTGTACAATGTAATTATTCATAATTAAAACTTTTCGGTGAAAACAACTAGTAGTAAAAAAGTAACTAACAATACTTTTTAAGTAAAACTCTAATGTCACTTTAAAATACATTTGAATTACTCGATACAACACGTGGTGTATACAAGTTTTTATCCAACAAACATCATTTCACTAAGTAGAAAGTTGTAATAAGAAGCTCCTTCCACACGTAATTGTAGTCAATCGCTAGACTTATGAAGATCCAAATAGTACTCCCTCTATCCCGGTGAAAACTTCCCATGAGCTTCGGACACGAAGGTTAAGAAATATTATATAAAAGAATGGATAACTTTTATTAGAACAAATAAAAAAGGAAAGTTGAGTAGTTTTTCCTGTGACGGAGCGAGGGAATATTACTCCACATATGTTTTAACTTGCAATTGGATATCCATTTCAATACTAATTAACTACAAGTAATTCTATCAGAATCCCCAAATGAGTTTTTTAACACTGTAGATATTTGTAAATGAAACACTTTCTTGTGATCAGAAACTGTAAATAAGACAGACGAAAATTCATCAATTAATTAGGATGAAAATGCAAACTGAGTTAGCATTGGAATGGCCACACACAAAAAATATCACAAGAAATAATACATAAAAGCTCTGATATATTGTCATATTTTTTTGTGAAAGGCCATCTAGAGTTATCTTGGAGTACGACTACTTACTGTGTCCTGTTATAAACTTCTCACTTATTTATTTTTCAACGTTTTGTCATAAGCTTCTTAATTTCTTAATTGATGAAATTTCAGTCTCTCTCTTTATTTTATTTTTTTCTTATCTCTCTATACGGTTACTCACAACACATTTTGTCTTGTACTCCCTTCGTCTGTCTATAAATTTTATATTTTACCATTTTAATATGTTCCCCTATAAATACTTTTTTTTAGCAAATATTTTTTTATTATAAACCATACCCTCACAATATTCACATATTTACACAAAATGTCATTACTTATACCCTCAATTCAATTATTCACTTTACTTTACTTTACTTATAAAAGTTTATAAAATTACATTTTAACACTCCACTTATTACACTTTTATTTTTTTTAGTTTGTATGTCCACGAATTGGTGCAAACAGGAAAGTAGGGAGTAATAAAGTAAAAATAACGAAATGTTATGTATGTACTTGTCAGGAAAAGAAAAATAAATAAATATAAACAGAAACATGCTGTCAAAAAAAAATGATGGTACAGGCTATAAGGGGTAGCACAGTTATTTGAACAGCATCCTATGTTTCTCATTTTTCCAAAGCCTAAAAGCTAATTGCAAACTCACTCTTCTCTCCACGCATTACTATAACAAATGACAAAATTAATGACATGCTATTTCACATCTCATGTTCATCCACAAGGCGGAACCAGTAAGTGACCCAGGGGTCAATGCCCCCTCCCAAATTTTATATATATATAGATATATTATATATTTTTTTTTCAGTAATTATTTATACCTTTTTTTTTATGTTTTAAAATTACTTTTACACTTCAAATATAAATATAATTGACAAAATAAATACATTTACTGTATTATTTTATTTTTAAAATTATTATTAATTTTAGATCCATATTTTCTCTTATTAATACATCTCACTAAAAAAATTTTAGACCTCACAAAATTTATTTTATACTTTATTAAATTACCCAAAATGATTCTCACTTATTTAATCCCACATTCCACTAAATTTACATTTCTTAAAAAGTGTGTCAATCCAGATGTACAAATCACTACGGGACGGGAGAGTATATTTTAAGTTTTACGTTTGACTAATAGTGACTAATTCTAAAGGGTGTAAATAGTTGATTTATACACCCTTATAAGGATTAGTTTATACACCCTTCCAAGGGTAGATTTGTACACTCTTCTAAGAGTAGTTAATTAGTTTGTTGTTAATTAGTTAGTTAGTTAGTTACTAATCTCAGCACTATATATTCTTAGTTTGAGATTAGTAAAGATAACACAATTTCTCATTCTTGTAAAATCGAAACAGTTTTCTTTTTCAATCCAAGAATCTTCTTTTTGATTGTGTTCATTCTTATCTTCACAATGAAGAAAGATGATCTGTGATTAGATCATTAACATGGTATCAGTTTCCGGATAATTGTTCGATCCTTCAAAGAATCGATTGTTTCCCTCTTTTCTAGGGCTTCGATTCCTCTGTTTTTTGGCCGATTTTGCTGTTTCGTCACCGGCATCCATGGTGAACACCGATCCTCCTGATTCCTCCACCTCCAATCCAACCACGGCGACACCAAACTCCACTTCCCTCGACCCAGCCCTCAACCCCTTTTCTCCACTGGCGCTGCACCAAAACGCAAATCCAGCAGTGGCGATCGTTCTTGACCTTCTTGATGGAACGAACTACGTTTCTTGGAGTCACGCCATCAAACGAGGGCTTAGTGTGAAGAACAAGGGTCGCCTCATTGATGGTTCCCTGCCCATTCCCGATGCTGACAAAGAACCGGCTATTTATGCCGCCTGGGTAAGAGCCAATGATCTCGTTCTTATGTGGATATTGAATTCAATAATCCCTGCTATTAAGAGAACATTAGAATATTTTTCCAATGCTAAGGATGTATGGGATGAATTAAAGCTTAGGTATGCCTTGTCTGATGGTACTAGAGTCTATCACTTAGAAAAATCCTTAAGCTCCATAACTCAAGGTTCTCAATCTCTTGTTAGCTATTATAATCAGTTTAAGGCCTTATGGGATGAATATCTTAGCTTTAGGCCTCTTCTTAAATGTTCTTGTGGTGTTATGGATTCTTGCACTTGTGACTTACCTAAACTAATGTCCAAAACCCAAGAACAGGATTCTGTGATGAAATTTTTACTTGGCCTGCATGATTCTTATTCAGCTATTAGGAGCCAATTTTTGCTTCAATCCCCTTTTCCCCCTTTGTCCAAAATATATGGCCTTTTACTTCAAGAAGAATCCCAGAGGAGTCTTTTACTTACCCCTGAACCTATTCATCTTGAGTCTATTGCAATGAATTCTAAGAATGTTAAATTCTATAGAGATAGGAAGAAACCTCTTAAATGTGGTCATTGTGATGGCTTGGGCCACACAATTGATAGATGTTTTTACATCATTGGCTTTCCTCCTGGATGGAAAGGCCCTAGAATACCTCATTCCAAGGTCATCAACAAGTCTGCCAGTAATCACCTCACCACTCTCCCTGAGAAGGACTTATCTAACCCCCTTGTCCATCCTGAGACATATAACACTTTTGTGAGCTCTTCCAAGCCTCAATTGCCAGGCAACACCAGAGATTCATCTCACTCTGTAGCTGGTGCTACCACTGCTCACAATGAGGATGCCAATCACCCCTCCACTTCTGGTATGATTTCTTCCATTTGTCTTAAATCATCTTCTTTGACTACTTGGATATTGGACACTGGTGCCACAGATCACATGGTCTTTGACCTTTCCTTGTTTTCTACACCTCCCTGTGAAACCAATATCCTTGTATCTCTTCCCAATAATGCCATCTCCACTGCCACACACATGGGAAATATCATTATTAATGAATATCTCACTTTGTACAATGTCCTGTATGTACCAGACTTCACTTTCAACTTATTATCTATTAGCCATTTGACTAGATACTCTAATTGCACTGCTAGTTTTTTGTCCTCACATTGTGTTTTGCAGGACAACATGAGCATGAAGGTGATTGGTACTGCTGAACAAGAGAGAGGCCTGTATCTACTTCACACATCCACTCCATCAGCCACTGCTTTAGAGTCTTTTTCTTTCTGTTCTGGTAGCTCTAATCTTGACACCTGTAAGTTTGTTCTATGGCATAATAGACTAGGACATACTTCTAAAAAGTGTTTGCAACACATTCCTGAACTGAATGTAAAAAGTACTGCTATGCATGATAATTGCTACATTTGTCCTTTGGCTAAACAAAAGAAGAAACCATTTCCTTTAAGTTCTTCTACTTCCTCTTATGCATTTCAATTGATTCATTGTGATGTTTGGGGCCCCTTTTCTCTTAGTTCTGTCACTGGTCATAAATTTTTCTTGACAATTGTGGATGATTTCAGTAGATGTACTTGGGTCTACCTTTTAAAGGCTAAGAGTGATGTTAAGCATTCTTTAGAGAACTTCTATAATATGGTGCTTACCCAATTTAATACTAAAATCAAAACACTTAGAAGTGATAATTGTTCTGAATTTTTCTTAACTGACTTTTTTCATAAGTTTGGAATCATACACCAAACCTCTTGTGTTGAAACTCCCCAACAAAATGGGCTTGTTGAAAGAAAGCATCAACATCTTCTTCAAGTAGCTAGGGCCCTTATGTTTCAATCTTCTCTCCCTTTGGTTTATTGGAGTGAAAGTATTAAAACTGCTGCATTTATCATCAATAGGATCCCATCTTTCATTCTCAAGCATAAGTCTCCTTTTGAAATGTTGCATGGAATAAAACCTGACTACTCTTCTCTTAGAACCTTTGGTTGTTTGTGTTTTGCTAGCACTATTGTGTCTCATAGACAAAAGTTTGATCCTAGGGCCACTAAATGTGTTTTTATTGGTTATCCTTTTGGCACCAAAGGATACAAACTTTTAGACCTCCAATCTGGAAAATTTTTAATTTCTAGAAATGTGAAATTTTTTGAGACTGTTTTTCCCTTTGCTAACATCAAAACACCACTTGTTCAAACTCCTCCCATATCTACTGATGATGATGATGATTGTGATAATGACACTGATCTTTTACCCCACATTGATCTACTAACTGAAATATCCACCCATTCTGCTCCCATTCCCCCTACCTCTACTCCACCCATTCTTGAAACCAATGCTCCTACTGCCCCACTTGCTACAGAGGTACCCCCATCCACTAGGCCATCTAGAACCAAAACACAACCTGCCTACCTTAAAGTCTATGAAACCACCCTTCCTGCCTCCATTGATCATAACAAAACCAATCTTTCACTTTCTGAAAATCACTATCCCATTCAATCCTTTCTTTCCACTGATAAATTGGCTTCCACTTATAAAACATTTACAGCCTCCATTTCTCAACAACAAGAGCCCACCACTTATAAACAAGCTGTTTTGGATCAAAATTGGGTCACTGCCATGAAAATTGAACTTGATGCTTTAGAAAAGAATCATACTTGGACTCTTGTTGATCTCCCTTTGGGTAAACACTGTATAGGCTGTAGATGGGTTTATAAGATTAAGTATAACTCTGATGGCTCCATTGAAAGGTATAAGGCTAGGTTGGTTGCTAAAGGCTATACTCAACAAGAAGGTGTGGACTATTTTGATACTTTCTCCCCTGTGGCCAAGATTACAACTGTTAGAATTCTTCTTGCTGTTGCTACTTCTAAAAATTGGCATGTTCATCAATTAGATGTTAATAATGCTTTCATTCATGGTGATTTGGTGGAAGAAATATATATGACCCCTCCCCCTGGTTATTTTGTTACACATGATACAAGAGTTTGTAGGTTAAACAAGAGTTTATATGGTTTGAAACAAGCATCTAAACAATGGTTTACCAAACTTACTTCTTGTTTATTGGCCTTAGGCTTTACACAATCTAAAGCTGATACTTCTCTCTTTACTAGACAAGATAATCATGATTTTACTGCTGTCCTTTGCTATGTTGATGACCTTATTGTCACTGGCACTAGTCTACATATTATTAAATCTGTCAAGAAATGTTTACATGACAAATTCACTATTAAGGACCTGGGTCCTTTGAGATATATTCTAGGCATTGAAATTGCCAGAAATGACAGTGGCCTGTCCTTATGCCAAAGGAAGTATGCTCTTGATCTTCTTCATGACACTGGTTATCTAGGGTGTAAACCCTGCTCTACACCCATGGATTCCTCTATATCCTTTGATCCTCAATCTCAGCTCCTCCAACATCCAGACCAGTACAGAAGATTAGTTGGTAAACTTCTTTACTTGACTATTACTAGGCCTGACATCTCTTATGCAGTCCAAACATTAAGTCAATTCATGCAAACACCCACTGAGGCTCACTTAACTGCTGTGCACAGAGTCCTAAGGTACATCAAAGGTAGTCCAGGTACTGGTATCTTCTATCCTAAACATAATTCTTTCAAACTACATGCCTTTTCTGATTCAGATTGGGCTAGATGCATACAAACTAGAAGAAGCATAACAGGTTATAGCATTTATTTGGGGAACTCACTTATTTCTTGGAAATCCAAAAAGCAAACCACTGTCAGTAGGTCCTCTGCTGAAGCTGAGTACAGAGCTTTGGCTTCAACATCCTGTGAACTCCAATGGATTCACTACATCCTTGCAGACTTGAGGATCCAGCATTTCACTCCTTCTTCCATGTATACAGACAGCAAAAGTGCTTTCTCAATAGCTCACAACCCTTGTCTTCACCAAAGAACAAAGCACATCTCCTTAGACTACCACTTCACAAGAGAGAAGATCCAAGAAGGACTTCTCCAGCTTGTTCACATTCCCACTGAGCAAAACTTGGCTGATATGCTCACCAAACCAATGGCACCTGCTCTCTTTGGCACACATCTTTCCAAAATGGGCTTGATCAACATCCATTCCCATTTTGAGGGGGGGGTCTAAAGGGTGTAAATAGTTGATTTATACACCCTTATAAGGATTAGTTTATACACCCTTCCAAGGGTAGATTTGTACACTCTTCTAAGAGTAGTTAATTAGTTTGTTGTTAATTAGTTAGTTAGTTAGTTACTAATCTCAGCACTATATATTCTTAGTTTGAGATTAGTAAAGATAACACAATTTCTCATTCTTGTAAAATCGAAACAGTTTTCTTTTTCAATCCAAGAATCTTCTTTTTGATTGTGTTCATTCTTATCTTCACAATGAAGAAAGATGATCTGTGATTAGATCATTAACACTAATGTCTCAACGGATCAGAGTTGTATCTTAAATTTTAACACTATTTCACCTATTATGGGCTAGGACAATCAAAATTACTTTCTCTAAAACATTATATAAATTGTTAAATTTAAATTAATGAAATGAGATGTATTAAAAAATTTATAATAATTTTTTTTTGTATATATAAGTATTTTGTCTTTGTATTAATGTAAACTGGGGCCCCCAATCTGTCATTTTTGGGTCCGTCACTGTTCATCCATCTACACCCTTTGTTCCACAATTGTTGAAACACTTATCTTAATTGTTCGTTTCACAATTATTTGCACATCTTTAAAAAAAATTATTTCAATAAACTCATTCTTACAAAAATTCATATATTTACGTAAAATATCATTATTTTTTACATTTATTCCAACCTCTTTCTTTACTTTATTTATATAAGTTTACAAAATCATCCCTCTACACTCCACTCATTACACTTTTTTCTTTAAAAATATTTATTTTGTGGTGCAAACACTTATACGACAAAGGGAGTAATTGTTATCTATGTGTATATACATACATAAATACAAAAACATGTGTAACATGTCATACTCCCTCCGTCTACCAAAAGTGTATTTACTTTTCTTATTTATTTGTCCACAAAAAATGTGTTCATTTTATTTTATAAAAATTACTCCCTCTGTCCGCCTTTAAGTTTTCCATTTTTACCATTTTGTTCATCCGTCTATAAGCTTCTCATACCTTTTTTGGTAAGTAGTATTTTTTCTTGCACTTCACTTTATATCTTACTTTTTCTCTCTATCTCTCTCATCTCTCAATCACATCACTTGTACTATATTTATTATTTAATCACTTTTCTTAATTTTTGTGCCAAAAAGTAACGTAAAACTTATAGGTGGACGGAGGGAGTATAATTTTATTTTTACCTCACAACAACCATACAACCCCTTACTTTATCTAATTCTTTTAAATGTGTGTCCAAAAATATAAGCACACTTTTTGTGTACAAATGGAGTTTTCTCTATTCATTTTTATATTTTCACTTTTCTTTTTTCTATACAATTTTATAATACTCAATTATTAAAAATAAAATATTACTCACACACATTTTTTTTATCTCCACCCTTAAACTAGCTTTCATTTTTTATATAAATAATCTGTTTTTCTTTAAAATTAGTATTCAACTCAAATGAGAATAATAAAATTGAACGAGAAATAGTAGATGAATTGTGAGCTTATAAATCCATCCAAATAATATTTTAAAGCAAAGTAAGATCTAGATAGTAAATTGGAAGTAAACTCCGTCTCATACTATCGAGTATCGATCATACAATATATCTAAATAAATATAATACTTCAGTCCGTTAGTCAATTCTATGTTAAAAGAGGGTGAATTGTTAAAATACTCTTATTTAATGTTAGGATTAATATAAATTGTTGGTGTATTCAATAGAGATTAAAAAAAAATCAGGATTGCAAGCAATATATATATGATATTTTACTGATCAGTGTAAAACTCAAAATTTAACTAAAAAGAAGGAAGGGAATTGAGAGGGAAGGTGTGGGTTCTCCATTAATATTTTATTAATCTTGATGAATTATGAGATGAGATTAAGGGACATAATTATTAATTATAAAATGAGAGAATCCATCCATTAATAATTTAATATATATACTCACTCCATTATGATAATCTGGTCGGCAAGAAGAGTAGGAACCCATTAAAAAGTGGAAATAATTGTGATTATATTGTGTTTTATGATTGTTAATTAAAGAAGGGTATAGTATATAATAATTGAACCAAATCATATATTTTCACTGTACACTCGTGATTAGGGTTTATTATTTAATTTAATTTAATTTGATTAGGTTGAAAGGCCTTGGAAATTGATTGTAGCAGTACTCAAACTTCAGTGGGAAATAGCAAAGGGCAGTCTATTGAATGAGAGAGAGGTGGACAGTTTTCAACTCAAGAAAAACATGAATTGGACAATACTAGTAGTAACACTTAATTGGGACTCAGAAACAATCCGCAGTTAATATGTATATGGGCGCGGCTAAAGGCACCCGGATTTACTATGAGGACACCCACGCGATGAGAACACACACAAAACGGATGAGAACACCCACGTGAAAAATCCAAAATTACCCCTCAATTAAAACCTTCATTCTCTCTTTCTCAATTCAGACACCCATCTCCCACCTCCATTTCTCTCTTCACGTCGGCGCGGAGCGGCGCCGCCTACCTCTCCACTTCGTCGCGACGGCCCACGCCGCCCACCTCTTCGCGGAGGCTCACCCACTGCGCAACACTCTCCCCCCATTCGCGGCCGTTCGCGGCCGCAACCTCTCCCCCCCCCTCGCGGCCTCTCCCACAAATCGCCGTCTTACGCTGCTTCGCCGGCACCCACTCCAACCGGCCTTCCCCCCATGGCGCTTCGCCTAGCTTTAATTGCTCTGCCGCCTCATAACCCGTTCGTCCAGAGTTGTGTCTGGCCCCGTCGGTCCAGATCTGCGCCCGCTTCATAAAATTTTCGAACTAGATGTTCGATTTGTTTTTTCGGATAAATTTAGGTTGGTTTGAAATTTTTTTCGAATATATTGAGTTTGTTTTGGTAAAAATTTCGAACATATTAAAATTTTATTTTTGTTGTTTTGGTGGTGATGGTGGGGATCTGGATGATTCGGGTGTAAAATGATGAATCGGATGTGAAATGGAATAGATGGGTGTACTCATCCGGCGTTTTTTTTTTAAAATACAGGAAGGGTAAAAACGTCTTTTCGCACCACCCTTGGAACAAAAAAAATTCATGTGGGTGTACTCATAGTAAATCCGGATGTATTTAGCCGCGCCCTATATGTATTCTTGGCTTCTTCTTTCCATGTATCATGACAATCTCATTTAAACTTCATTTAAACCGGACACGATGTTTTTAAAAAAATTGATTATCTATGTAAAAAGTAAAAATTTAAGAGTGGAACTGTGGAAATAAAATAGTGTGGCTGAATAGCATTTTCTTTTTAGGATATGAAATTTATAAAAATTGACTGACAAAAAAAGAAAGTAAAATTTATAAAAATGGACAGAAGGAGTATTATTTATTGTTAATAAAATTCTGAGTTTTACCTATAAAATTGAACATTAGAAGTAATAAAACCTTCTTTTCTCTCAACACAATTCATGATATTCAGGATAATTTTGATATTATACCCCCTCCGAAAAGGGAATGAGCCTATCATTTTATACAAACAAAAAATAAATACAAGACCATAATTTTAGAAGGGATATAAATATCTTACTATATCTACTATATCATAAGGATGTTTGATTTGATATTATAAACTCCCCCACCCCTCCAAAAGGTAGTCACTCTCTTTTTTATTCAAAATCCATTATCTCCATATATTTCTCTTTTCTCAATTCTACCTTCTTTTTTTCTTTTTATATTTATTCCTATATCAACATCTCACTATACATAAAATATTATATTCCTAGCTTAATTAATTTGTAAAATATGGAGTAAATAAATAGACAAGTTTCGAAGGAACAGAGAAAGTATAAAATTGGAAATAATTGTTTCAGATTTTGGATAGGATAGAATATAAATATTTCAAATAAAATGTAGTTGTAAAATGAAATTCTAATTTTAAAAATTAAACATGACATGTATTTTTTGATAGCTAATTAGGGATGGAAAAGAAGGTACGTACCAAAGATGGGGAGACCTGCTGCAGGGGCAGTGGGAAGCAGGTTGAGCTGTGACTCTATCCGCCGCATGAAGTCCATAGCTTCTTCAACGGGCCTAATTAGCTCCTCTCGATACTTTACCAGCATATCATAGTATGCTTCCTACATACATAAATAAAACCACCTCACAATTTAATATATATATATATATGTACATACCAAAAATTAATGGGTAATTTATAGTGCAGATGAATAACAATTGATATGTTATAATTAAACACCAACCACAGTAACATAACATGGGTTAACGATCCAATTAAATCGAAAATTGCAACGGGAGAATTAATTAATCATTTGGCCGGGATTAAAGAAGAAGAGTACATACCATGAACTGATCTAGTTGTGGATCATTGGCATTCGGCGGCGGCCCTGCAGGTGGGCGCGCTGCCTCAAACTGTTGGCGCGCCGCCGTAAGTCTGTCGACGACCTCGGCCGGAGCTCCCACCTTTTGACAATCCATGTAAGCTTGTAAAAGGTTTGAAAAGTGAGGATGATTAATTATCCTAGATTTGACAGAATCCACACTTTCAGGTGGCGCGTGATTCCGACCGTCCGATTGAATTAGATGAAAACAATTACTCTGAGGAGGATAATAATTATAATTGTATTGGTCATCCATTTTTTGTTCTCCGAAATTCCAGAAAAGCCCTTAATTGTTCAACAAACCCTAGCTAGAGATCATGCGCTGCATCTACTGCTAATTAATTATATATGTATGAGTATATATAGAGGTTTAATTATACTATATAATATGAAGTTTAATTAAGTTAAGATGAACTTAATTAAGAATAAAACCGGAGGGAGGCGGGGAAGGGTGGCGAGTGACCGGAATTAATTAGCAGTAGGTGGCTACAGTATGGGTTGGGTGGGTGACAAGACCTTCTTTCATGACGACTGGAGTAATATATAGTATATAATAAAAAAAACTTTGAAAGGAAACAAACATCACTAGTTCACAATTGTACGTACGCCATAGTTTTTTTTTTTTTTTTTTTTAAATTTAAGGCATCGGATATTAAAATATTTAATACCCACCGTTTTTATAAATATTTAAACTTTTGTATACTTTTTTCCTAATCAAGATGTTAAACTAACCTTATTAAATATATATATATATATACATTATTTTATACACAAACTAAACCTATAAAAAGTTTACATCTTTTCTATATAGAAAAGTAATCTCTTTTCACTGTCGTGTGATTAATTTTAACGGTGAGAAACAAAATTTTCCCACAAAATGTGTGTATTTGCTTTCTTTTACGTAGTTTTGTAGTTCTCTTAACGTGTTTTTTATTTTTATTTATAAGGGTATTTTCCGTAATTTAGGAGGGTGTTTATCAATTTTTTTTTAATTTAGTGATGTGTGTATTTAACCATTGGTTCACTTATAAGAAATGTGGATATTAATATTTGCCGCCTTCTTTTAAATATACATATCTTATAATCACAAAAATATATAGAAATATTTCCTTACATGAAATATAGACAATTAAGGTAAATTTGGGACAAAAAATTGTGGATCAAACCCGATCAAACTTAATTAAAATATATTTTTTTATTTTCTTACTACATGACCAAAACTATGTTACTAAATGACCAAAATGTTATCATTACAAGACAAAAAATGTAATACTACATGTTCAAAAATATTTTGAACACTTAATTTTTTCGACAAATTCTCCATAATATTTTTTGATATGTAGTAGTACATTTTTTTATTTTATAGTGACAATACTTTGACTTTATAGTAACAACATGTTTCAAAAGTATATCACACTTTAAACTCTCATTTAAATGAAATTTTAACCATTCACTAGATGGTTTGTTGTTAAACCAATCAACTATCGCTGGATCTCTCTCTCATTTATCTCCCAAAGTATAGTGGCCATAGCAACCTTCCACGTAGCATTCTTATAAGTCAAACCCCTACCCTTAAATACAATTGATGCTCTCACATGATTATTATCAATGTTTGTTGAATTAATTTCCTAGAGATTAGTTAGTAATTTTCTATGATTGAAAACTTGTTGCATGTGCAATGTGTTCAATTCATGATATAATACTTGGACCCTATGAAATTATTTGAATTAAACGAGCAATCACCATGCTATGAGTTGAATTGTTATGCCAAATTGAATTAATAACTTAAAGTGTTATATGATCATGCAGTAGTGTTGAATAATTAATTTGAATCATACTAAAATAATAAATAAAATAAAATATAAGATGATAATCATTTAGTATCATAGAGCCATTTAGTATCATAGAGCTCAGCAAGATTTTATCTTGAGTACCTTTTTCTTTTATCCCGATTTTATTTCTATTTCAATCTAGTTCAATCTTGAATTTATATATGGGCTGTAGACTCACTTTTATTTTTATTTTATATTATCTTTATTGGTCATAGAGCTTAGCAAAAATATTCTCCACTTAGTTGGAAATAGGAATATGGCCGATGAAAAAGAAGAAATTAATTAAAGGAGGGAAAAAGTAAATGTAAAATTTTGTGCATGATTACGTAACTCTCTTGTCCATTTCATATTTTTTTACATAAATTTAAAAACGAAAAAATAGATAAAGTAAGAATGTTACTCCCTCCATCTCATACTTGAAGGTTCAAATTAATTGGACACGAGTTTTAATGAATAAGTTGTTTATTAATATTGTGTAAGATAAAGTGGGAGTAATAAAAACTTTTCAACTTTATAAATAGTACTCCCTCCGTCCAACAATAACTTTCACACTTTTCTTTTCGGGATGTCCCACAATAACTTTCACACCCTTAAAATGGAAAACTCTTTATAAACTCCACTCTCACAATATCCTCAATTTTACACAAGTGTCATTACTTTTTCTCCACACATACACAAAAGTCAACTGATTTCTTTACTTTATACATAAAGTTTTACAAAATTACCCCTTAAAACTCCACTCATTATTACACTTTCTTAATTTATGTGTCCACTTACATATGAAAGATAATCTTTGACGGAGGGAGTAATAAAGTTACTTTTTAGTGTAATAAAGTAGTGACATTTGTTGTAATATTGCGATATTTTAAGAAAAGTGTTTAAAAGCGTTTTTGCTATTTTAGGTAATGTGTCTTCAAGTATGAGATGCTCAAAATGGTAAAATGTGTCTTTAAGTATGAGACGAAAGGAATATAAGATAAAAATAAAATTATTATTTTCATAAAAATAAATAAATACTCCCTCCGTCCGCCTATAAGTGTTACGTTACTTTTTGGCACAAAGATTAAGAAAAGTGATTAAATAATAAATATAGTACAAGTGATGTGATTGAGAGAGGAGAGAGATAGAGAGAAAAAGTAAGATATAAACTAAAGTGTAAGAAAAAGTACTTACCAAAAAAGGTATGAGAAGCTTTTATAGGCGGACGGAGGGAGTATAATTTTAAGAAACAGATAAATAAAGAAAATGATCATATTTTTCGTGGAAAAAAAGAGTACGTGTGTTAGGGCAGGTGGAGGGGCCCCTACTAAGCTTAATACCCCCGGAAATTTCGCGCTACAAATTAAGGAGTGGGGGATAGGGGGTCACTGGTGCAGGGTCAGTTTGTGCATGGGCTTGCCTTTCTTAGGCCCCACACTACGTGACATCTCTCTCTTTTCTTTTTTTTTTTTTATAATATTTTTGTGCACTCTCAGATTTGACGTTACCCAAACACGCACAACATTTCCTGTTCCAACTTACCTGCTATTCACAATTGACACTCCCCTCAACCTTTAATTGTCACATCTCCCTCGTTTTCTTTCTCGTTTTCTTCGGTGATAGGTGTAGGTAAAAAATAATGATTTTCAAATTCTTCGTTACTAGTGTAGGTAAAAAATAATGATTTTCAAATTCTTCATTACTCTATTCGTTCCATAAGTGTTTGAACATATTTTTTAAGAAAAAAGTGTAATGAGTGGAGTGTTGAAATATAATTTTGTAAAGTTAATTATATGAATAAAGTAAAAAAGTGATTGGAAAGAGGGTAAAAGTAATGACATTTTGTGGAAATATGTGAATATTGGGAGGGTGAAGTTTATGAAAGAATTTCCTTTTATGGGTGTACAAACAATTGTGGAACGAATAAATAAGGTAAGTGTGCAAACCGTTGTAGGATGGAGGAAGTAATATTTTATTCATTTATATAAAGCATTTTTTGTTCCTTTTTGTTCATAATATTGTTTGTTTATGTATAAAGTAGATAAAATACAGATTAAGAACGTTTTATATAGACAACTAAAAAGAAAAAATAAGAACGTTTTATGTGCACGCAGGAGTAGTAAAAGTATGTGTTTTAATTTTTAGATTTTGATTGGGTGAAATTTTACTTTATGTTTAATCAATTGGTGGGTGAGTTATTTTAAAGGGTTTAAAGTGGATTGTATTGAGAAAAATACTACTCCCTCCGATCCAAAAAGTTTGTCGCATTTGGACTTTAAATTTGTTTCAAAAAGTTTGTCGCTTTTCTAATTTTACCAATGATCTCCCTAAATTGCCCCTATTCTTTTGAAAATATATTAATTACGATTTTTTTTGGAAAGGTCAAAGAAATTGTGGAAAAGGAAGGTGGAAAAATAAAAGGAAAAAGAGAAGAAATGGGGAGAAAATAACGAGGGGTAAATTTGTCAAAAAAATATGTTTTTTAATTCTATACAAAATGAGAAATGCGACAAACTTTATGAAACGGAGGGAGTAAAATAGTATTCCTTCTATATCATAATAACTTTCCCATTTTTCTTTAATTTTCACACCCTTAAAATGAAAAACATTTTATAAACTTCACCCTAACAATATTCACAATTTTACATAAAATGTTATTACTCGTGGACTCACACATACACAATTCAATATATTTGTTTACTATATACATAAATGTTTACATGCTCCTTAAAATCCTACTCAATTATAACATTATTACTCTTTTTTAATATGTCTACGTATAAAAATTATTATGAAATAGAGAAAATAATATATATGTTTATAGGTATTTTTTGCTGTGAATTTAATGTAAAATGTGAAATTTTAAAACTTTAACCTGTATAAAACAGAAATTGTAAAGCTTTAAATCCATGCCATATGCGTTTAAAAAAAAAACATACCCTTAATTATAACTGTTGGCTGGTCTTATTTGTTGTTGTTTATTTTGGGAATTGAGTGGCTAATGGATTCGGTTGGGAGTTAGGAAGCACACAGGGCAAACAGTAGTATTAGCATGTCACCTTTTCAACGTACGATTAGCCAAGTTGAAAATATAATAGGGGTAAATGGTTAGTTAATTTGATGGCAATTAAAAATTGTTTCAAATTAAGTATCGTTTTAATTATTATTTAATTTTTTTTCTAATTTTAATAAAATAAAAATTGCACTTACATCTTTCATGAAAAATTTCCATAATTTAATTTTAAAGTTGGAGAAAAAAAATGGAGAGAGAGTGTTTGATTGAGGATAAATATATCAAAAATTTATACTACTTCTTAATTTAGAAATTCAGTTCTTTTATTTGATCTGATAGTTACTATAATAAATAATATGATGTCACCTTAATTATGGTGATCAGAGTTGTTGTATAGTATATAATATTACGTTAGCGAGTTTATACAACAGAATATGCGAAGATAAGGTTTACAAGAGGTATTCAAAGATACATCCTTATCTAAGACTAAGTCAAAAGATATAAATGATACATTCGTATCTAAGAATATATTTTATATCTATTACTCCCCCTTCAAGCTTGACGTGGGGTGAAGACCAACACAAAGCTTGGATCGTAGCAGCTCGAACGCGGGACGCGGAAGGCTTTTTGTAAATACATCCGCAACTTGGAGATGAGACGGGACATGCTTGGTATCCAAACGGCCAGAGGAGACAAGTTCTCGAACAAAATGATAGTCAATGTCGATATGTTTTGCTCGTTTATGAGCCACAGGGTTTTGACTTAAGAAGAGTGCACTCGTATTGTCACAGAGTAATAGAGGGCGAGATGGAGGTAAAGCACGAACCTCCTTGAGCAAGTGGGTTAACCACACCATTTCTTGAGCGGTATTTGCCAATGCACGATATTCAGACTCACAGCTGGAACGAGAAACAGTAGGTTGTTTCTTTGCACTCCAAGAGACTAGGTTGCCACCAAGAAAAATGGAGTAACCGTAAGTGGATCGACGAGTTTCAATGTAGCGGGCCCAGTCAGCATCCGAGTAAGCAACGATGTCGGAATTTGAGGATCGTGTGAATGTGAGACCATAGTGTAAGGTGCCCTTGACATACCGAAGAATACGCTTAACAGCCAAATAATGATCAACAGTAGGAGATTGCAGAAATTGACTAACATGGCTTACGGCATAAGATAAATCTGGACGAGTGATAGTAAGATATTGTAGAGCGCCAACCAAAGACCTGTAAAGTGTCGGGTCACCAAAAAGCTCGCCGTGACTGACAAGGGTCGTGCCAGCAGGTAGAGGTGTGGAGACCGGCTTTGAGTCAAGCATGGAGGCCCGTGTGAGGATGTCGTGTGCATATTTTGCTTGACCCAAAAAAAGACCAGAATCCATGTGTGTAATTTCAAGGCCAAGAAAATAAGTTAGACGACCCAGATCCTTTGTTGCAAATTCATTGTTGACACGGGTGATGAAATTCTGAAGAGCAGAAGGATCATTGCCTGTAATAATGATGTCGTCGACATACAGTAAAAGAAATATAGTGCAATCATTTCTATGCAAATAAAATAGAGAAGTATCCGCTCTGCTACATAGAAAACCCAAACTGTAGAGAAAGGTGCTAAAACGAGTGAACCATGCCCGAGGTGCCTGCCTTAGGCCATATAAGGCCTTCTTGAGACGACATACATGATTCGGGTATTTCGGGTCAATGAATCCCGGAGGCTGAGACATTAAAATAGGTTTATCAAGAAAGCCATTGAGAAATGCATTTTTAACATCTAATTGATGTAGATACCATTGGCGTTGGACGGCAAGAGATAGAATTACTCGAACTGTTGCAGCACGAACAACAGGACTGAAGGTATGTGAGAAATCACAGCCAGGAATTTGAGTAAATCCCTGAGCCACTAGACGAGCCTTATATCGCTCAATGGAACCATCGGGCTTATATTTTGTTCGAAAAACCCACTTCGAACCTACCACGTTGCTATTTGTCGGTCGCGGTACTAGTTCCCAGGTTTGATTATCATGTAGAGCCGTCATCTCTTCACGCATGGCCGTGTACCAGTG
The DNA here is from genome assembly GCA_963675135.1 of Galeopsis tetrahit. NCBI lineage: Eukaryota > Viridiplantae > Streptophyta > Magnoliopsida > Lamiales > Lamiaceae > Galeopsis > Galeopsis tetrahit. The sequence continues at coordinate 66,531,005 of OY776125.1, read as the reverse complement.
CGGGTGCTTAATAGCAGAACGGAACCCTTTCGGCTCAGAGGTAGAGACAAGAGCCGAGAGTAAAGCGGTAGTGGCAATATTAACAAAATGACGGGGCTTTGAAATTCCAGATTTTGATCGTGTCTGCATTTGATGAACAGAACCAGGGAGCTGTACTAGTTGTTGTGGCTCCACGGGTTGTGGGGTCGGATCAGGCTGAATATGAGGCGGAGTAGGAGCCAATGGTACAGAAGGCATGTCGGCAGTATCTGGGCATAATGAACAACTTGTTAATGAAGGCTTGGGAGCAGGTGGGCAATCTGCATTAGATGGAGGAATTGGACAAGCTGGAACCACTGAGGGACCTACCTGTGATTCAAAGAAAGTGGAGAAATCCAATTCTTTAGTGCCAGGAGTATCAATATGCAAATCAGAAAAAGGAAAATTTAGTTCATCAAATTGTGCATGGCGTGTAACATATGTCTTCATTGACGCAGGATCTAAACACCGAAAACCCTTATGAATGCTGCTGTACCCCAAAAATATACACGGTAGACTTCTAGGAGCCAATTTGTGAGCTGCATAGTCTCGAAGATAAGGATAAACACGACACCCGAAAGGTTTAAAATGAGCAAAATTCGGAACACTCCCAAATAAAACCTGAAATGGTGATTTGTTGTCCAGAATAACTGAAGGCAAACGATTGATAATATAAACTGCAGTGGAGAATGAGTCAAACCAATAATGAGCTGGAGCATGTGCATGAAATAATAACGAGAGCCCTGTTTCAGTAATGTGTCTGTGCTTGCGTTCAGCACGCCCATTTTGTTGAGGCGTGTATGGACAAGAATAGCGATGTATGATGCCATTAGTAGCAAAAAAATCACGAACACGACTGTTCGTAAATTCTGTACCTCCGTCACTTTGAAAAACCTTAACGTTGCAAGAGAATTGATTCTGAACAAGAGAGCTGAATTTCAATAAGATCTCAAAAAATTCAGATTTTACGTGCATTGGATATAACCAAGTAAAGCGTGAATAATCGTCAACAAACACAGCATAATAACGAAATCCATCAATTGAAGTAACAGGTGCAGGCCCCCATAAATCACAATGCACCAAGTCTAAAACATGTAAACCACGCTTCTCATTCAAATCAAAAGGCAATCGTTTACTCTTTGCCATTTGGCAAGAAGAACAAATATTCGGTTTAGGTAACAATGATGTAACACTGAGATAACCCAATTTATTTAATGAATTAATAACAGAAAATGGGACATGCCCCAATCGAGAATGCCACAATTCAAAAGAAGCCTTGAGAACCCTCGAACGGAGAGCCGCCACCAAAGCAGGGGTTCCATTCTTGAGGATGTATAGGCCATTACTGCATTTGCCTTGAGCTAGGGTCTCCTTTGTTAACCGATTCTGAATTGTAAAAGACTGGTTAGAGAACATAACATCAACTGGTAAATCTGTTGTCAACTTGCTGATAGATAACAAATTTTTGGTTATGTGAGGCACAACTAAGACATTCGATAATGGCAATTTATCATTAATACGACATGAACCCGAATGTGAGATAGTAAGAGCATCACCGTTACCAACAATGACGTGATTTTTACCAGTATAAGGCTCAAAGGCTTCAAGAGAGGATGTGTCATTCGTCATGTGAGCCGAGGCTCCCGTATCGACATACCAATCGGGCTGAGGAGTGGAAGCCACCTTGCACTGAGAGTGGAATGCATGGGCAAGATTTGCATTAACAGGGGCTGCATCACGAACATAACGTTGGGAACAATTATTAGCGTAATGGCCGGGCTCGCGACATATTTGGCATTTTGGGGTGTAGGTCTTCTTTCCAGATCCAGAAGAAAAAGAACCATGGCCTGTGTGTGATCGAAATGATCCACGATTACCAGAACCTCCTCCACGAGGAGAAGAACCACGACTCCGAGTTGAATTAGGCCCACGGTTATTAGCGTAGAAGGCAGCTGGAGCAATGTTTGAGGATTGAGTTTCCATGGCCTTGTCATATAGCTCGTAATTTTGGGCCTGGTGAATGAGATCTTGAAAGGAAGGGGCCGGAGTGAGCGCCATCCGAATGTCAGTAAAGCCGCGGAATTGAGGGCCGAGTCCACGCATAAACCAATGATTCTTATCAGCCTCATCAATTGGACGTCCAATGGCTGCAAGTTAGTCACACAATGTTTTAAACTTGCGGCTGTAATCAACAACAGAGGAAGAGCCACGTTTTAAGAATTGTAGTTCATCACGGAGTTGATGAGCCCGTGATGTAGAAGAATGACTGAAAGCGGTTTCTAGCGCGAGCCAAACGTCACGCGCAGACTCCAAATTAACCACTTCGGCCATAGATTCCTCGGTGAGCGAGGATAGTAAAAGACTGAGAACCCGGTGGTTTTTCGTGCACCAAACAGCATGTTCAGGATTTGGAATTTCCTTATCGTCGTCATCGGTCAAGGTGAGGGGAGGCTCGACAGTTGTGCCGTCGACAAAAGAAAGAAGGTTGTCGCAGCGAAGCATTGGAATCACTTGATTCCTCCATAGTAGATAATTAGAAGAGGACAATTTAATTGTCATCATGTGGATAAGTGTCGCAAGCGGAACGGAATCAGAGGCCGCCATGGGAACAGAATTGAGAAAATAGAGCAGAAACGCAGAAAAGGAGAGAAGTGTAGGGTTTAGGGTTAAATGGCTGATACCATATAATAAATAATATGCTGTCACCTTAATTATGGTGATCAGAGTTGTTGTATATATAATATTACGTTAGCGAGTTTATACAACAGAATATGCGAAGATAAGGTTTACAAGAGGTATTCAAAGATACATCCTTATCTAAGACTAAGTCAAAAGATATAAATGATACATTCGTATCTAAGAATATATTTTATATCTATTAGTTACAATAATTTGTCATATTTCATTTTGAATTTTTTTTAAAAGTTTAGTCAATTTAATCTCATATTCATTCTTCTTAAAAAGAAATATATACCACCTTGTAAATTTGAAGAAATCATCAATCACGTACGACCAAGGTGTATTTCATTCCGCTAAAGTTGAGAGGTGTGATTGCTGAAGAGTCCATGTGCAACAACTGTAGTAGTAGTACTCGACTGATAAAAGTGTTAGGGATTTCTTTGAATGCTTTACATGCCTGGTCTTTAAAATAAACAAGATCTTATTAGTTGTTAGACAGTTCATTAACTAAGGATCTACGTCATATCATGTTAAGAGTTTTAAAGTTCAAATTACTAAAGTTTTTATGTCATAGAGAGATTAAAATGAAAAAAAAAAAAGGCGTTATGAGAAGTCAGAATCGAAGAAAGAGATAAATGATATAGGGGTTGTTTACCAAGTACATAGGCAAGGGGTAGAAGAAGGTGAAACAATGAAAATAATTGAAGCATAAAAGTATAAAATTTTACATCCCTACTTTACATGGGAGGAGCAATACGGAAGCATAATTAGAGTGGAAAAAGCAGGTAGATTTAAATGATAATTCAAAATTGAAACTGTCACACAGCACCATTTGTAACCTTCAACCATTCAATTCGATCAGGTTTATAATTTTCGAATAACCTTTAACAATTGAATTCAAAATGGACTTAATGGTATTTTTGTAACATTCAACCAATTTAATTCAAGTGGCCGGTATCTTTGTAACATTCAACCAAGATTTGCACCCCGCGCGCTCACGCATATAAGACGGGTCATAATCATTATAATATTTTACAAGCTACTCATATGTTCATACTTATATATCCATTTCATCCTTTGATATTTTTCAATGTGAGACAAAACCTCTTATTTTTTCAATCTAAATTTTAGTTACAATAATTTTTAAAAAATCATTTCTCATTCATCGTAACTTCAAAATAGATGAATAAGATATCAAATCAAAACTCTGTTCGATGCACATTTTCCAACATTCAACATCAGTGTAAATCACAGTATACTGTAATTTAGAATACCAGGCTCGGGCAAGAGGGGAACAACCCAAAAGATTAATTTGTAAAAACAAAAATAAGTTTGTGTTTGATTTACAATTATTCAATTGTTTAGATTAAACATCATTAACACATAGATTGTGATTTTAAATGCAATCACTTTTTAAGTATTTAGGCCATGTTTGAATGTTTGATAGTTGGAGTACTAATTAAACTGAAATTATGATGATATTAAACTTTATAAATTTTAAAGTATAATCTATCTTTAATTTAAATTATCAAACAACTTATAAAAAATAAAATGTATTTAATATAAATTTAATATAAACTAGACCAAACATTTTTATTAAAGTTTTTTTAAGAGTTAAATATTTAATGATTTACTATTCATGTATTTTTCAAATGCCCCAAGCATTAAACAAACACCCGATCTTACGGAGGTCCTTCTAATGTCTTATCAAATTAGTGTGTCAACTATGATACATGATGATGAAAAATATTATCCATCTATTTTACAAAAAATTGCACAAATTGCTATATTGAAACGTTCTAGAGAAATTTGTACACTACAAAAATAGAAATATCTTCATAATCTTTCTCCTTAAAATATGCACATATTTATTCATATGTCATTACTTTTTTACATTCAATCTATATTTTTTTTTTAATTTATTCATAAAAGTTTACAAAACTATCTGTTAAAACTCTACTCATTACACATTTTTCTTAAAAAAATTTAAAAAATGTACAATCACAAGGTGCAAATTCTTTTAAAACGGAGAAAATAAAACACATTTCATTTACATTTCATTCTTCAAATTATAACCATAAAAAGGTGTATTTTTATATTACTGCATTCTTCAAAATAATAACCGAGGTTTATTTTTATATTATTTATCATTGTCTGTATAGTTACATTTTTTTTTTCATATAGTAATACATGTAAGGATTGAAAACAGATTTACTATAAGAACAAGTATATATTAAGTAATACATATTTATTCATATAGTAACATATAATTTTTGACCTGCATGATTTTCTATTTACCTTGTGTGATTTTTGATGGAAGACTCAATTAAACCGATTGACTAGTAAAAAATCTATAAATTTTTTTTTACTTAATATTACATGCGCAATACTTAATATAAGTTCTTTTCTTAGGTCTCATTTAGTAGATATGTTAAGTTATAAATAGTCATGTCCAAATATCTCAACTGATTCACATTAATCGAATTACAAATGATGTATCATTTGGTATATACAAAAGTGAGTGTGTTTTTTCATGTTGGATTGTTGAATATAAATTTTATGTTAGATTTAATTAAACATGTATCTTGAGTTTGATTGATTCCTATCTTAATATACCCTACCAGATTAGGCTTTAGTTAAATAATTCTTACAACACGTTTAATTATATATCATCCCACATTGTGATTTATCTAAAATGAATGGTACCATTATTGAAAGCGACTACAGCTATATGTGGTAACTAGATGTGCTAATCTTATCCTAAATTATTGACTAATCTACAAGGATCAAGAAGACAAATAATGAATGATTAAGTGATGATCAAAACTACTTCATCCGTTTAAAAAAATGTTTGTTTTATAAATTTATTCTCCATTTTCATTAAAGATTGAGAGAAGAATAAGAACAAATAAAAAAAAAAAAAAAGAGTAACAACTTGATTCAATTATTAAGAAAGATAGATGGAAAAAAAATTCAAAAGAGAAATTGTATAAATAACATAGGGTAATTTAGGGAGATCCTGATAAACAGAGTCAAAGTCACAAAATTTAAGTATAAAGGCAACAATCTTTTTTAGACGAGGGATTATTAGAAATAGCAACGTGGATAAGCATCATTGGCATAATTACTTTCTCTAAACAATGATTAAGTTAGTCTAATTATCTATATCTAACATCCAGCTGCTTAGCATTATTGATAAACATTATTACTCCTACCAAATACAACTGTCATTCATTGTTACTCTCCATCAATCTAAATTTTAATATTTCCTTGACTAAGAAAAATGAATGTTGCATATTCAAAACTGTTGAAAAGGCAAAATAATAGTAATTTCAACAGAAGAATTGACTAAAAATAAGAGGGGAGTAATTTAGTTCCTTTTATGATCACCATTGTCTTTCACCTTGCAATTAATGAATACATAAAGAAATTATAAAATTTTCATTAATAAAAAATTTTAATTGAGACGATCGCGCATAAGGATGTAAACAAATCAAATACTAGTAAGTTGAATACTAAGGAGTAATATTTATTTTTCGTCGATGACTATCTTAATATTAAACATATCATATATTTGTAAATATTTTAGGTGACATTTGTCACAATATGATTGATGTATTTCAATCTCTCTTTTCTCCATTCATTCTATTTCAAAATCTTTTTTTTTCTCATTAATTTCAACTTTATTAATTTTAATCATTAATCTTAATCGTACATTTTTTAATCTCTTCTTTTAAATATTTATTTGCATATTAAAATTTAAATGAAACAGAATTTCTAAATATGCCAAAGATTTAAAAATATTTATACTCCTATCTAAATCTCTAACACCTTCCTTCTCATTTCAATTTCTTCACACTTATTTTTTTACGATTCAATTGTTGTTGCTATCACACTTTTCTTTACATTCAATTGTTGTTGCTATCACACTTTTTTTTTCATGATTCAATTGTTGTTGCTAGGATTATTATTTTTTATTTGAAATATACTCCCTCCGTCCGCCTATAAGCTTTCCATTTTACCATTTTGGTCCATCCGTCTATAAGACTATCTTTATCCACAACCCCAACCAACCCAACCTTCCAATATAATATTCATTTCTTTCTCATCCACATACACAATCTACAACCCAACCCAATTCCAATTTTTTTTCACTTTATCAATGACACCAACCCAACCTAAAATATTTATTATTTCTTTATTATTTTCCAAAATATATTATCTATAATTAGTTTTTCTATTTTATTTTTAGGTGTGAAATAGTATATAACTATGATTTGATATTCTAAAACCGCAATTATAAATTGGAAAAAAATACATATTCTTAAAATAAAATTACAAACTCAACCAAAATTAAAATTACAAGATAATCAATAGGAAACTGATAATTAAAAGGAAGAGTTAAGATAAGATCCAAAATTTGGATAATCTTGGGAGTATGGATAATTTTGAGAGTTTGAGAAAATGTTGGGATTATTTGGATCCATAGTAGAAAATGATACAAATATGAGAGAAAGAGAGAAAGAGTGATAATTGATATGTTTTCCAAAATGCATCAGACTGGACTCTATTTGTAGAGAATTTTTTTTTATGAATTTTGATAAATTTTTTTTTTTAAACATTATTTTCAATAATTTACCTTATACAAAAAAAAATTGGATAGCCAATAATAAGGTGACAAGTGTCACAATATTAAAGAAAGTCATAAGCATGACATGAGGTTGCTCCACCAACCGTGTCAAGCTTTGACTCCACCAACCGTGTCAAGCTTTGAGTGTCACAATTTGATTATTTTATTATTATAATTTTTTGTCATTTTGTGCAATTTGGTGTTGACACTCATTTGGGTGTCACCGATAAATGTAGTCTAAGCTTCTCATACCCTTTTTGGTAAATACTTTTTCTTACACATCACTTTATATCTTACTTTTTCTCTCTATCTCTCTCCTCTCTCAATCACATCACTTGTACTATATCTATTATTTAATCACTTTTTTTAATCTATGTGCCAAAAAGTATCAGGAAGCTTATAGGCGGACGGAGGGAGTAATTATTTAGATTTTCATAATGTATTACTCCGTATGTATTTTTTTGTTTGTTGGTATATAGTTTAGATATGAGTTAGGACTGAATGGAAATGGCCAAGTCCAAATGGCACTAAAATAGAAATGGCACTAAAATAGAATGGCATTAAAAGTTAGGACTGAATAGAAATGGCCAAGTCCAAATGGCACTAAAATAGAATGGCCCCTACATATATCCATTTTTATTTTTGTTAGTCAAAATTGAAGATTTCATCAAATTTAAAAGAAGATTTTTGAAGATTGTGACGTCATGAGGCTTGAAAGATTTCATCAAATTTACACGAAGATTTTTAAAGATTGTAAAGACTATATAATCTATACAATGAAAATTTTGAAGGTTTAAAGATTCTATCAGAAATTGAAGAGTTTTTTTTTTTTTTTTTAAAGATATTTTGAGGTTTGTATTAGATTATTGGTACATATCTATAAATTGTATTTGATGTAATATTTTATTTTATTCTTGATTTTTGTATCACTACTGTTTATTGATTTTTTTAATGAATGTAAACATTGTGTGGAATCCAACCAACTTTTTTATATTGAATTTATAAACTTTAGATGTATGGTCTATGTCTATTTTTTCGTAGAATTTTATTGATACAATAATATATATATATATATATATATATATATATATAAAAAAAGTATATATTATAGTTTCAATATTATAATTAATAACTTTGACTAAAAAAATATATATCAAATCCAGTTTATTAAAATTTCTTTTATTAAAATGACTAATTGTTGTAGTACAAAAAATTATGATATTCAGATTGTTATTTTTTATAGAAGTATTATTAAATATTGTAAATCAAAAAAATCTATTATTTAAATATGGGCTAATTCTAAATAAATACATCACTTTAGTCTTAGTATCACTTTAGTCTTATTACATATATATATTTTTTATTTTCCACATCACATCATATGAATAACAGCTTATAAAAATAAAAATAATATCTCTTCCTCTCGACTGCTTCTGTTGGTCCCAAAAAGGAGTGTGACACGTGTATGGGGGAGGGGGGGGGGGGAATACACGTGTATGTGTTTTTCAAAAAACTTTTTGCAATTAATCAACACAAATAAGCAGAGTCAAATAAGTTGTACAGTATGCCAAGTCCTATGAAAATACTCAATGAAATATTCTAACAGAACTTAACAGTAAACAACTTGTATGCGGAATAAATGATAGACCCTATTATACTCCTTTAATAATATGCACTTAAATACTTAACTACCAGATAATAAGTAGTTGTATCAATACAAAAACTTAAGCAATAAGGTAAATGCAGTAAATAAGAACACAAGACGTATAGTGGTTCGGTGGCTAAACTGCTCCTACGTTCACTCTCCTAACTTAATAGGATAATTCCTTAATCACTTTGGAATTAACTTGTTTTTACAGTGCCAAGGTGCACTCTACTTCTCCTTTCTTCCCTTCTCTTGATTTCTTACAATCTTCTCTCGTTGCTATACTCTCAACACGTCTACGAACTCAACAATACTCTCAATCTATCTCTCAAGGTGAAAGTAGGGTTTTATTCTTGTACCAACTAAGTGTGATATCCTTTACAATTTAAAAATGAATGTAAAGGCTAGGATATCACTTTCTAGGCATAAGATAATAGAACAATAAGCTTGCCTAGTGGGGACTAAAGATAACACTCACAAACAAAGTATGCTTAAAAGCTTTAATCTCTCGAGTGTTTTGAATGCTAAAATATTGCTAAAATGTGTATGGCTTGTGTGTCCCGTAATCTTGAAAAGTTTCAAGATATGGCATATTTATAGATGAAGTAAACTATATGTTGGTGGAGATAGCAAACGTATCCATAAATTTGAACTTTCAAATTGTTCAAGGGCTGACATGCAAATAGTACATGCATTCACGTGCATTTTAAATTTTGCATTCCATTCTCAGAATTTGTTATGCGCAGTGACAGATGACAATAATCTATTGGCTAATTTGGAATAATTTTGTCCTTCCAGCTAGCTAACAGCCTCGTACTGGGTAAATTGTTTTGTCATCCATCGTCTTTGACCATAAGTGTGCTAAGTCCAAAGTATATGAATATCCAAATTCATCATACTTGACTTTTGTCCTTCAGCATACTTGTCTTCATGAGTCCTTGTCACTTTTTCATAACACTTCAGCTTCTTGTCTTCAATGCTACTTGTCTTCATGCTCTTTGTGTTTTCAGGTCATTTGTCATAGATTCAAGAATAATCTATCTAATTAAAAATTAAAGCTCCCTAACATATATGAGCTTTTCTAACCTAAAAATTTAGACTTGGCGAATCATCATACTTGGGGTTTTACTTAGGGTTTTGGTATCTAATCAAAATCAAATTTTCTTTTATTAATATAAACCATATCCCAACAATTTCCCCCTTTTTTTATGATGCCAAAACCTACTTACTTCAAAAGATCCATAGGGATTTCTTTTTCAGTAGATTTGACAAAAACAGAAGGACAACTAGCATGTATTTTCTATACTTAGAAAATTTTACAGAATATATTCAGATTATTAACCTAATAGGGCTAAGTTCTCTGAATTCTATAAAACATAAGCTAAGCAAAAATCATTTGAAATTTTAGCTAGAGCCTTGTTTTAGACAAAAATAACACAAGTAAAAGACTAAAAAATTGTTGTCTAGTGCATAAGATAGATAATCATCATCCAGATAAGATAACACAAAATAAGAGTAAAACGTTATAAGTTCTAGCTCTTAAGGAGTAACAATTGTTCAGAAATTAAAATAAAACAGATAGAAAGTTCATAAGGTTTGAATCTTGACTTGACCTTCAATAGCTTCGTCACTTGCCTGCATCTGACTTCTTCTTCAGAAAGGTTGGTAGTTCCTTGAACAGTGGGGTCAGTCCCTAAGATGCAAAATGTCTGTTCTTCAAGGTCATTACCTCTTCATTCTTTCCAATCAGGTCTTTATCTTTTCCATTTCTTCCTCATCATCAGGCTCACTGGATTTATACTTTTTGCTCTTTTCATAATCAGTCAGTTCAGCAAGCTTCTTTCTCTTTTGAGTGGGTTTTCTCAATTTTCCACTTCTGGTTTTGGGGCAATCCTCCTCTTCAGTGACATCAGTAATCTCTAGAGCTTTTGCTTTCCCCTTGTCAGTGCCTTTGCTACCTTCCCCAGTGCCTTTACTGCCTTCCCCCTTACTCTTTTCTTCCCCCTTTTTGGCATCATCATATGCCTCAAGGTCAATGGGGTCAGCAGGGTTGGCATCAATCTTAGCCACAATAAGTGATAATTGTTGTTGATAATTGTCCATTCTCTTCACCTGAGTAGAAATGGGATCAACATGGCTTAGCAAAAAGGCAGAAATAGTGGGGCTTACAGATTCATCCACTTGCTTCTTCACAGCTTGATCAACTTGGTTTCTCATCACTCATATTACTTCCTCCAAGTTGGCTTTGAAAAGACCAGAAGCAGCATTCAGTGAACTCTTCACAGTCTCCCTTATCAGATGTTCTCTTTGACTCTCCATTGACTGAGTTAATTTGTCAATATCCTTTGATAACATCTGTGAGATTTCCTCCTTCTCCATAGCAACTTCATCCTTCATTTTCAAAATCTCCTCTCTTTCCTTCTTTATCAGATCTCTCTCAGTGTGGAAGTATGTGGTAACAACATTTGACATGATCTGGGATGACTCACCAAGTTTGATGGTGGAGTCCTTCACATCTTTTCCAACACTCTCTATCTTCTTGTCAAAGAATTCAAAACCTTTCTCCACAACTTCCAGCTTGACAGTTGTTGAGTTCATATTTTCCTCCAAACTTTCAACTTTGATACACAATTCCAAGAAATTGTTATCAACAGTTTCCTCCAAATTCTCCATTCTTCTTGTCATTCTTATTGCTTTAGTGTTTAGATTAAACAATGACTTGTACTGGGCTTCATTAGTTGGAATAATTGTCTCATCCAAACTGTCTCTGGCATATTTTCCCATATTCAGACCTCTCCTACCACATTTTCCAACTTTTTCTTCTTAGCATCATTAATTTGTTCAATCTGAAAATTGAACTCCTCTTGCACAACTTTCAATATCTTCTCTTCTTCATCAATGATGCCCACTTCAGTGAAAGGTAATGCATCGAGGTGAATTGGGAACTCCATCGAGGTTGATGGTGCTGCAGCTATTGCCTCATTTACCAAGGCTTTTTCCATAACAGCTTGTTCCTCAGATTTCACAGCATCCTCCATAGCAGTATTGGCCTTAACTTCATCTTTCTTGGCCTCAACTTCAGTGACTTCAGCAGGAGTTGACTCAATCAACTCAGCATCATGGATGATAGATTCTTCATCAATTATGTCAGTTGGAGTCTCATCCACCATGACAATCTCCATTGATTATGTAGTTTCAGTAGTTTGATTAACTGGTTGTGCTTCTTCTCCAATGTTTTCAATTAATTGACTTTGATCAATCTCATCAATCTTTTCTCCTTCACTTGAATCACCATTCTTTATTACTACAATGGCAGTCTCAACTCCATCAAAGAAGTCCTTCTCAACATCAGTTTCTCCTTCATTTTTGTCTTCCTCCATGACATCATTCTTTTCTTCTTCTTTGTCCTCAACATTCTTGGACATCTCCTCTGTCTTGTCCTCAGTCTTCTTGGACATTTCATCATCCTCCTCCATCTTGTCTTCAAGATTCAGATCAATTCCAGAAATGATGGATTGAATAGCTTCCTTCTGAATCTTTATATTTACCAAGTTGGCAAATAATCTTTCATCTGTCAACTCGAATGTAGATTCCACCTCAACAAATTATGTCAGTCTTGATTCTTCATTCTCCCACCAGTCAAGTCCCTTGGACTCAATGACCTTCCCAATGTCATACATATACTTCTTCCTTATGTTAACAATCAACCTAAGATCATAGAAGATGGATCTTAAGTCAGGGTATTTGGCAAGTTGGGGGTAAAGCTGGTTGTTGGTCCTGAAAAGAGTATATAACAAGTGTATGGAGAAGGGGGGAATACACTTGTATGCAAATCTTTTTGAACTTTAACCAAAACAGACTTTAGCAAGGTTGTTCTGGACAACTCTGCTGATATGATCAACTCTTAAAAGATAATCAAACTACTAAGTACTATTGAGTACTTAGTTGAATAACTATCTAATGGAGTTATATGTGCGGAATTAGTGGTTGGCCCTTTGGTTTGAAACTCCTTTTAAGTTCTGAAATCACCTTAACAGTTTATCCAGTTTCAGGGAACTTGTCCAAAACTTGTTTTGCTTAGGGTTAAGTATGTATCTTTCAAAGGTAAGTTTGTGTGCTGTGTTGTATGAGTGTAAATGCTTGAAAGTAAATCAACACAAGAGTTTATAGTGGTTCAGAAACTCAAGATCCTACATCCACTTTCCCTGATTTAACATGATAATTACTTCACTCTTGGAATTACTTGTTTTATAGTGCCAATGTGCACTTGATCAACCACACCACTCCTTGGTGCCTTGATCCCTAGGATAACAGAGTCCTAGTACCCTCTTCTCAACTCAGAATTGAGCTGTTCTTCTCTCAACAGTCAATTCCTACCACTTCTACTACAGCAACCTTCTATCTCTCTTTTGGAAAGGTATAAGGCAGACATGGGCAGCGGTTGAAAACCGCCGGTTTCGGTTAGAAACCGGCGGTTACGGTTTTCGGTTTTCGGCAACCGTAACCGAACCGCGAACCGCCGGTTATGGTTACGGTTTTTGAACCGGCGGTTCGGTTCGGAAACCGGCGGTTCGCCGGTTAGTTTTTTTTTTTTAAGCTCGTTTTCGCCTCTTTTTTCGATCGTTTTCGCCTCTTTTTTCGATCGTTTTAAGTTAAAATTATTTGTACAACTTAAAATTAAAATTATACTCATTTTAAATTTTGTTTATCGTTTTTTTTATAAATTATTATATTATAACTTTAAGTCGATAACTTATATTCTTATAACTTTAACTTATAACTTATTAAATATTAAGAGAATAAATTTAATGTAACTTAGGCCTATTTCTTAAAAAAATAAATTAATTATAATTTACATTAGAAAACTTACAAGTTACAACTTACAACTTACAACTTACAACTTATAAAAACTAAATCAAACTTATATAAATTAAAAACTTTAGAATTACAACTTACAACTTACAATCAATTTGGAATTTTGGGGAGGGGTTAAAAGAAATTGGACTTGAGTTTGTTTTTTAAGAATTAAGAGTTTAAGACTTAAGCCTAAATGGCTAAATGTTAAATGTTATTTTTTTAAAGTGTATTAAGTTAAGATTTAAGTGAAATGTTAAGTATTTAATTTATATGTATCTAATTTCAGTATTAAATTTAAATATTTGTATATAAAAATATTAAAAAAATTTTAAAAAAATAAATAAATAACCGTCGGTTAACCGGGAAACCGCCGGTTCCACTTTGGGGGAACCGTAACCGAACCGTGAAATTACGGTTACGGTGCGGTTTCAAAACCGAAACCGCCGGTTTCGGCGGTTCGGCGGTTAGAAACCGCCCGTGTCTAGTATAAGGGTTGATGTTGGTTCCAACTAGGGTGAGATATTCTTTACAATGAGCTCAATGTAAAAGGATAGGATATCTCTCTAAGCTTTGTATGGATATAAAATGAAGTTCAGCTTAGAATGAAGTGTTTGAAGACTAAGAATGTCTTTAAAGAACTTTGAAGCTTCAGAATAGTTGATGTTCTTAGATTGTTGTTGGATTAGTTGGATGCTTCAAATGGTCTTCACACTTCTGTATTTATAGAAACAATTAATGATTTGCCCGTTGTAGAGACAACCTCAATTGTCTATAAATGTCTTCCTTGAACTCTGCAACTGGAAGACAGTTTCTTGAAAGTGACATGTCCTTAATTTGGGAAATAAACGGTTGTGTGCTCTTTGTCTTGACTTTGAAGCTCTCTTCCCAATGTCTGACTCCAAGATTCACTTGATCAAACATGGACATCACTTCTGATGATTGATCCTATGATAAGGACAACATTCCTTATCACTTGGACAATTCTGCTTATCAAGATCAACAGTGTTTGCTTATCAGCAATGTTGGCTTTAGTTCTTTAGATGACTTGGCTCTTGTCTCTTTCCATGTATCTTTGATGACCTTTAAGCATAAGTCTTGATGATCTTTAGGCATACATGACTTTGGTTTAACATCTATAACTTCATCAGCACAGTTGGGACTATCTTGAAACTGATCTGGTTCAAGTGTGCTGAGACAACTCTGCTGATCACATCTTCTGATCCTTGACATAAAAATCAGTGACTTATTTTGATAAATGCACTTAGTTCATGTGATCTTCAGATAGGTTGGTATACAGCTGTACTGACTTGTTCAGCATAGTTGTCCATTCAGTGCATTCAACAGATTTGAGATCAATTTAGTTCTGAGCCTTGAGGGGACTAGATTCATATACATTTTATAAGCATGTGTTCCCCCTCAACTTGTCCATCTATTATTTTAAGAGCTGCCTAACATTTCAGTTTCTCAATTAGCCTTAAGTTACATGTTCCATCACTTAGAGACATGTTCATATCATTATGACTTATATCATTTGGCATGTCTTAAGGGGTTTTGGTATCTAAATCAAAACTTCTCATTTTATTCCCAACAATTTCCCCCTTTTTGATGATGACAAAACCTATACAATCTATGCAAATGTGACTTGACTACACTTATATCATTTTTCTTCAGTAGATGTGACTAAGGTCAAATTTCTTGAGAGAAATATGTTAGTGTAATCACTGCTCAAGTGCATATAGGTTTGAGTCAGGCAAGTTGAGACAGTAAGATATCATTTCTTGATTCACATAAAGATTTAACTATCATTCATAATTTCATAGATCATTACAGGCATGATGATAATCATATCAGAGCATGAATCAGGAGAGTTACATATCAAATGATCATAGCATTACAAAAACTAACAATGAAATATGATTAGAGCAAACTAAATAATCATCATCAGAGCAGAGAGACATGTTTCAGCGGTCTTGAGCATAAACAGCAGAGATGACCATTTTAACAGGATAGTAACCAAGATCAAGTAATCATCCATTTCAGAATTTATGGCAAATAAGGGTCAAGTTGACTTAGCCAGTTCAGAGGTTGTCTTCAGGATGTGGCACCATCCCATACTGTGCCCACACCCTCTTCTTCAGTTCCATGGCTTCTTGATTAGTTCCCTTTGGCCCAAGCACCATCCTGTTTAGCTCCAGGATTTCAAAGAATTCTTGGAAGATCCTTGATTGGTCTATGAAGCCTTCTTTCTTGGGAGGCATGTAGATTATTGGTTTAGGGGCATTAAACTCAATTCTTGCAGTGTCTACAGCTGCAAGTAATTGTTGATACAACTCCCTGTGATAATCAATCATGAACTGTGTAAAAGTGGAGTTGGGGTCTTCCTCATTCCATTTGCCTATGACATAGTAATCATAGACAAACTCCCTCTTTGCCTATTCCAAAGTGTCATTCAGCTGGATTGGAACCCATTTATCCATGTGAGGATATTTGGTATCCATTTTGATCAGCAGCTGAGGCTTTAGCTTGTTATATGTAGCCCTCTTTCTCCTAGGCTTCTGAAAGTCAGCTCTTCTCTTATCTCTTGCCCTGTTGGCTTCCATAACTTGATCCATTCTTTCTTGTGCTCTCATCATAGCCACCTGTTGTTAAGTTTATGCATCTTTTCCATATCCTTCCACAAATAGCTTGGATGGATCCAGCAATGGTGTCTTCTTCTTTGGTCCAGGTCCAAAGCCTTCTTCAAATAACACTTCAACATTTTCCTTGATTTCAGCAGCTTTGGGACCTTCGGCAGATTTAGTCTCAGTGGACTTGTCAGTTTCAGCATCTTTGTCCTTTTCAGCAGTTTTGGCCTTTTCAGCAGTTTTGCCTTTCTTGGAGGTGGGCACTTCTTCTTCAATCCTGAACTTAGGAGGGAGTTCAAGGCTGTTGGGAAAGTCTGTGAATGTTTCAGCTTTCCTTTTCTTTCCCATTGGCTTCTTGATCTGCCCTCTTGTTTGGACTCTTTCAGCAACCTTGTCCAAACCAGACACCTCTCCTCCAGGCCTTTGCTGCAATCTGGCTCCTTCTTCCTGTGCTGAAGCTACTAAATTCTTCAAAGCAATTGCCAATTGCTCATCTTCATCTAAGTCTTCCACATTCAGGACTGCTTTCTCTTTTCCCTTGAACCTTTAGCCCTTGCTCTTTCACTTTCCCCCTTTTTGGCAGCATCAAAACATTGGGGTTTGAGCTCACTCATGGTAGTTGCCATCAGGGATTGTGCTAGATTCAAGGACTTCATCTCCTCAAGCAAGTAGACATTTTCATCATGGATGTTTTTCATTCTATCACTACTCAAGCTTAGGAAAGCAAGAACATGCTTCATTTTCTGTGCAACAAATTCTTCCATGGTGGACTTGAGGGATGCATCAAGGTTAGCCTTAAGGAAGTTAGTGAGGTTGGCCACTGCACTTTCAGCAATCTTGGCCATGACCTCCTGAGTAAACTTTTCTGAAGCTTCTTTCACCATAGCCAGCCTCATTTCCTCTGCTCTCTTCCTTTGAATGGCAGTCTTCTTGCCAATTGCTTGCTTGACAACCAATTTCAGGGCTTTCACATTGTTGTTCTCATTATCTCTAAGCAGTTTTTGTTCCTTTTTGACCTCTTTGGAAATGGATTCCATGATGGATTTGGCTTTCTGGACTTCAGTGGAGATGGTTTGCAAACCAGATTCAACTCCACTGATTCTGGCCTCAATGGTAGGCAACACCACCTCTTCAGAGCCTGTCAATCTCATCTCTACAGATGCCAAAGTTCTACTTTGCTCATCTAAGGCTCCTGAAGTCTCAGCATGGGCTGTTTCCACTTGGTGGACCAATGAGTCCAACTTTGCTGATTGCTCCCCTAGGATGGCTTGAGCTGAGTTTGAATCAACATGGATAGGAGCATTTGTAAGAAATTCATCAGCAAAAATTTGGTCAAGTGTTACACCTGCAAGATCAGAGAAATCAAATTTGTCAGAGAATAAACACTCATCACCCTCAATTTCATTTTCACAAGACTCTGATACATCAGTAGTCTTCTTCTCATTTTCAACTTTTTCTTTTCTCCCTTCATTTAAAATTTCCTCACAGTCAGGGTCAGGCCTCCTCTCCTCAAGGGTTTCTTGAAGTTCAGATTTGACTTCAAGAATAATCTGCCCCTCCTCACTTATACCACCCTCATTTAGTGGTACACTCACTATCTTAGTTATGATCACGTCTCTATCATCCACGACTCCCTCTGATTTTTCCACTAAAGCATCCTTTTCAACCCCTTCTCCTAAACCTGCAACTTCTCCACCCTCAATAGGGTTTAGAGAAGGCAGTTGTTGGGAGATCACAGTGCTTGGCTCTAAAGCCACTGTATCATCCTGAATGATTAAGGGCTGGTCAGTGTCCAACTCTCCTGACACTTATGAGGCCTTAACCAAACCAGCTTCTAAGTAGGGAGCCTCAACATCTTTAAGTTGTGCCTTGGGTTAAGAAGAACCTTCATTAGCAGATGCATCTTTGGCTGTGTTACCTACGATAGGTTAAAAGATGGGTTGAAGGTTGGTTGGATTTAGGAGGGTTGGGATTTGAGGGATCATCCTTGCTATCATCAATGGAACTGCTTTCAGGATGCTTGATTCCTTGAGCAATTCTCTCATTCTCTTCAGCAATCTTAACTACTACTAATTTTGCAAAAACTTCCTCATTAGTGAGGAACCTTGTCTTCATTACTCCAGCAAAATGTAACAGCCTGCTTTCCTCTATTTGCCACCAGTTTGCACCCTTGTCTTGAATTACTTGGGTAATCTACATGATGGTCTTGTGTTTCACATCCACTAGAGTTCTTAAATCATGGAATTGCTTTTGTAACCTTGGGAATTCAGCAAGTTGAGGGTACAAACTATCTACAGTAGCACTTGCTCCACCTCTGAGCATACTTTCATAAGTATACTCCTCCTCATCTCCAGTTGAAAGGGGACTTTGGGTTATAGGGGAGTTGGCTCTAGGTTCAGAAAGTTGGCTTCAGGGATATTGGTCTCAGAAGGGTTGGGTGCAATAATGGTTGCTTCAGTTGCTTTTGAGAGCAATGGATCTGAAGTGGCTTTGCTAAGGGGAGTTGGCTCAAGGAGTGCAGCTTCTAAGAGTCTTGAATAATTGAGCATGGATGAGTCAAGTGGAGATTGGAGTCTTGTCTCATCCACTGCAAGATCAGCTAGCACATCTATTGGGCCTCTATTTGCAGCTCCTTCTTGGGAATACCTCTTAGTAAGATTCAAGGGAGTGGTGGGTTGGTTTTCAGGGGTTTTGTGGGTATCAGGGGAGTTGGGCTCTTGATGTTGAGTCTCAGGAATCTTGGATTCTGGAGTGCCAGAACCGGAAGAGTTGGTTCTAGACTTAGACTTTGACTTGGTTTTGCTTTCAGCTCTGCTCTCTCTTAGAGCAATTTGCAAAGTTTTCTCCTCCTGAAGCTCTAGCATTTTCTCAGAAGGCTTGACCCTTCTCTTGCTAGCCCTGGAACTTCCACTACCCTGTACTTCAGGGACAACTTCCCTGATTCTCTTTTCTGCCTTCTTCCTCTTCACCATCATAGGGAACTTTTCCCTTATCTCCTCTGAGTCTCAGGGCACTTCTACTCCTTCTTCAGCAACTACATCCACCTCAACTGAAGCATCTGACCTTTCTTCTAAAGAGATTTGAGACACCTTCTTTGTTTTTACAGCTCTTGCCTTAGTCATTTTCTTCATTTTTGGCTTCTCTTCAACCTGGACTTCAGCAGGTTTGGCCAGCTGCTGTCTCCTTTGCTCAGATTTCTTGGAGAGTTTTCTAAACATGATTTTCTGAGCTGGGAGAGTTCTTGCAAAGGTCTGCATCTTTGAGTAATGAGAAAATTTCTCTATCAGCAGACTTGCTCTAGTGCAGTACTTGAGCTTTCCTTCCAACACCACTTTGTTGTGGATTTTCACCTTAAACTTGGCTTTTTCCTTCATCATCTCATTCATGATGAATTCCCTCCACTTAAATTTGATGCCTTTGTCACTTGCATCAATTACTGCGGCCATTACTCTGATTCTGGGAGAACTTACTTGCTCTAGACTCCCTGTGTTGCTCATAAAACTTTTTGTTACTACCTCAAATAGGTTGAGAAACTCAGGCTTGAGAGTTCTTTTGTGTTGAGTTGAAGAAATGGGGCCAGGAACTAGTAACCAGTCTTGAGCAATTTTCACCTCATGGCCATTTCCATAGAGTTCTGGATTCCTTCCCTCTGAGGGCAATCCAAAGGCTCTTTCCAAATCTTCAGCAGTGAATTTGACTCTATGGAATCTATCTTGCTCTTCTCCTTTAGCAACATATGACAGCTTTGTTGCCACTTCACCATCTGCTGGTTTGCCTCTCCATTTGAGGAAGGCAAAGAATTCTGCCATGTAACTTTCCATGCAAGAACTGGGCTTGCTTTCCATGAACTTTTGCAGGCCAGCTATTCTAAGCCATCTCAGAGTGGGAGTAACCTTAGGATCTTCATTTTCAAAGGAGACTATTGGCTCAAAGATGAGGTTAGTTTTGTGGCTAAGATATGAGAAATCAAGATCAAGATCCTTGTTTGAGAAATCTATGATCATTTGTGGTCTTACTTTGGGTGCCATGGATAGAACAGTAAAGAGTTTTGAAAGAGTTTGAGAAAATGAAGGTTAGGGTTTCAAGAGTGTTTGAGTGCGTGGGGAAGAAATGAAGTTAGTGGGCTTCTTAAGACTTGGAGTATATTCCAAAAGGAATGTTTGTCATTGAGTAGGTAAGTCTTAAGGCAATTCAAGGGTTTACAAATGAGGAAATCAAGTTTGGACGGCCAGGATTAGTTTCAGGGGAGTTGGCTAGAACTTGATCCAATGGTTAATAACCAATGGAACAGTGTTGGAAACCATTTTTATTCAAAATGTGGGAAGGAGTTAATATTAGTTAAAGGCTGGGGGGTTTTCAAGATAGATCATGGCTCGAAATGTTTAATGCAAACAAGAGTTAAATCTTGGCATTTAATGCATGAAAAGTGACTTTTTGGGTAGGGGACAAATTAAATCTTTGAAAAGGTGATGGCTTGAAAAGGAATGAGACAGCCATCAAACTAGGCAATGATTACCCAAAATAGGTGTTTATCAGACCAAGATTTGGTTTGATAGCTTAGACAACTTACCTGACCCCACATGGACAAGTGTCTTAAAATGTCATGGACAAGTGTCTTGAACTCTTATGGACAAGTGTCCTGAACTCTTATGGACAAGTGTCCTACTCAACTCTTCTGAAGAGATTAAGGTCATCTCTTTTGAATTTCAGTAGACTTGACCAAGTCTGCTGAGGATCACTTTCAGTCCCCCCTTGACTAGTTAACTCCTTTGGCTTTACTTGTCCAACTTTCCTGGATCAAGAAGTCCCAATTCTGCTGATAATTCCAAGAATCTTGCTTCAGCAAGTGGCTTTGTCAAAATATCAGCTTTTTGGTGATTTGTGTGGATTTTTACCAATTTGATGTCCTTCTTCTCCACATGGTCTCTAATGAAGTGATGTTTGATATCCACATGTTTGCATCTTGTGTGCAGCACTGGATTTTAAGAAATTGCAATTGCACTGTTGTTATCACAGAAAATTGGCACTTCAGTAGAGTTGACATTGTAGTCCCTTAGTTGTTGTCTCAACCATAGGATTTGAGCACAGCAACTTCCAGCTGCAACATACTCAGCTTCAGTGGTGGAGGTGGCCACAGTGTTTTGCTTCTTGGAGAACCAAGAAATGAGCTTGTTTCCCAAGAATTGACATGTTCGTGAAGTGGACTTCCTATCAATTCTGCAACCTCCATAATCAGCATCTGAGTAGCCAGTTAACTCATTATTGTCATCAGCAGGGTACCAAAGACCTAGATTTTCAGTGCCTTTGAGATACCTCAAAATCCTCTTAGCAGCCTCTAAGTGGCTTTTCTTAGGATTTGCTTGGAACCTTGCACATACACCTACTGCAAATGTGATGTCAGATCTGCTAGCAGTGAGATAGAGAAGGGAACCAATTATTCCTCTATACTCAGTAGAGTTGGTTGGAACACCACTCTCATCAAGATCCATCTTCCAATTAGTGTTCATTGGGATCCTTATTGGCTTGCTAGTAGCATATCCAAATTTCTTCATCATTTCTCTGGTGTACTTAGCTTGATTGATGAAAATTCCTTCTTTTGATTGCTTGACTTGTAAGCCCAAGAAGAAGTTCATCATCCCCATAATTGACATCCCAAACTTGCTTTGCATGAGCTTGGAGAACTTTTCACATAACTTCTCATTGGGGGATCCAAATATGATGTCATCAACATATATTTGGACAAGCAAGATGTCATCTCCTTCACAAATTCTGAAGAGTGTTCTGTCCACAGTTCCTTTGACAAATCCATGATCCAAGAGAAACTGTGACAGTGTATCATACCAAGCTCTTGGAGCTTGCTTGAGTCCATAGAGAGCTTTCTCCAGTCTGTAAACTTGGTTTCCAATCTCAAAACCAGGTGGTTGCTCTACATAAACTTCTTCCTTTAGTACACCATTCAGGAAGGCACTCTTGACATCCATTTTATAGACTTTGAATCTCTTGTGGGCAGCATAGGCTAAGAACAGCCTTATAGCTTCAAGTCTTGCTACTGGAGCAAAAGTCTCATCATAGTCAATGCCTTCTGGTTGACAATAGCCCTTGGCCACCAATCTGGCCTTGTTTCTGACTATCACATCATTCTCATTCTTTTTGTTCTTGAACACCCACTTGGTTCCAATAACATCTTGATGTGATGGTCTGTCAACTAGCTCCCAAACATCATTCCTGGTGAATTGGTTCAGCTCTTCTTGCATTGCTGTAATCCAGTTGGCATCTTGAAGAGCTTCATCAATGTCCTTTGGTTCCTGTTCTGATAAGAAATAACAGAACAAAGAACTTTCACCATGAAACCTTCTAGTTTTGACTCCTACACTTGGATCACCAAGTATCAGATCAGTAGGATGGTCAGATAACCAAGTCCTTCTTTTTCTGATCCCTTCAGTAGAGTTGTCCTATACTAAGGTTGAGTCACTAGCATCATAAAATTCAGGAAAATTTAATGCAGGATCTAACTCAGGATCATATTCAGGGGTGTTGTCCTCAATGTCAGGGACATTGGTATTTTCAACATTTATGTTTCCCTCTTGAATATTGGATCCATTAACTACCTCATCAGGGCCTGCTTCTTCATTGGTAGTTGTTACCTGATCAATTACTGGGATTGGGTCATTCAGTTCATCATTTCCTTAAGTGGGGTTTGCCTCAGGAGTATTGCCTTCAGGATTGTTGTCCAGTCTAGTGGTTTCAGGAGGATTGGCCTGGACAACATCTATGAATGTAGTATCTTTATCTTTTAAGCTCAGTCTGGTTGTCCTTTGTGTGATCTCTTCAGTATCCAGGTTTTTGTTCCTCCACAATTAGGGTTTTACAATTGTAGACTCTGAAAGCTCTACTGATTTGGGAATATCCAAGGAATATCCCCTCATCATCTTTGCTATCAAAAGCTTTCAGCCGCTCTTTCTCATTATTGTGAATGAAACACTTACAACCAAATATGTGAAAGGAAGATACTTTATGCAATCTTCCTTTCCAGAGTTCATAAGGGGTTTTACCTTGACCCTTAGTAATCAAACATCTGTTCTGAGTATAGCATGCAGTGTATATAACTTCAGCCCAAAAGCTCTTAGGTAGGTTTGAATCATCAATTAAAGTTCTAGCAGCCTCTTTGAGAGTCCTATTCCTTCTTTCTGCAACCCCATTCTGCTCAGGTGTTCTAGCTGCTGAAGTTTCATGGGCAATTCCATTGATAGTGCAATACTCATTAATGTATGAATTAATGAACTCAGTGCCTTTATCAAATCTTATCTTGATTATATTAAGGTTTTTCTCATTTGACAGTCTCTTTAGCAGTTCAGGGAGTTTGACTTGGGTTTCCTTCTTATTAAGGAGAAATACTACCCATGTGAACCTAGAGAAGTCATCTACTACCACTAATGTGTACTTTCTTCCATTTATGCTTGTAGGGGTAATTGGTCCAAACAGGTTTGGCATCAATTGCAGATTTAGAAGGTTTTGCAAGTTCAATTGAAAGCCTTTCATCTTCTCTTACACAATTATCATGAAATTCTTGTAATCTAGTGAAATCTTCCATCAACTTTCCAAATGAAAGCTTCAGGTTGACCTCACTAGTGTTTTGTGATATCATTTACAATGAATTTGGAAAGGTATAAGGGTTGATGTTGGTTACAACTAGGGTGAGATATCATTTACAATGAGCTCAGTGTAAAAGGATAGAATATCTCTCTAAGCTTTGTATGGATATACAATGAGGTTCAGCTTAGAATGAAGTGTTTGAAGACTAAGAATGTCTTTAAAGAACTTTGAAGCTTCAGAATAGTTGATGTTCTTAGATTGTTTTTGGATTGGTTGGA
Source organism: Galeopsis tetrahit (assembly GCA_963675135.1). NCBI lineage: Eukaryota > Viridiplantae > Streptophyta > Magnoliopsida > Lamiales > Lamiaceae > Galeopsis > Galeopsis tetrahit. The sequence goes on along the minus strand of OY776125.1, from coordinate 66,506,681 downwards.
TGCTTCAAATGGTCTTCACACTTCTGTATTTATAGACAAAATTGAGGATTTGTCCGTTGGAGAGACAGCCTCAATTGTCTATAAATGTCTTCCTTGAACTCTGCAACTGGAAGACAGTTTCTTGAAAGTGACATGTCCTTAATTTGGGAAATAAACGGTTGTGTGCTCTTTGTCTTGACTTTGAAGCTCTCTTCCCAATGTCTGACTCCAAGATTCACTTGATCAAACATGGACATCACTTCTGATGATTGATCCTATGATAAGGACAACATTCCTTATCACTTGGACAATTCTGCTTATCAAGATCAGTAGTGTTTGCTTATCAGCAATGTTGGCTTTAGTTCTTCAGATGACTTGGCTCTTGTCTCTTTCCATGTATCTTTGATGACCTTTAAGCATAAGTCTTGATGATCTTTAGGCATACATGACTTTGGTTTACCATCTATAACTTCACCAGCACAGTTGGGACTGTCTTGAAACTGATCTGGTTCAAGTGTGCTTAGACAACTCTGCTGATCACATCTTCTGATCCTTGACATAAAAATTAGTGACTTAGTTTGATAAATGCACTTAGTTCATGTGATCTTCAGATAGGTTGGTATACAGCTAGACTGATTTGTTCAGCATAGTTGTCCATTCAGTGCATTCAACAGATTTGAGATCAATTTAGTTCTGAGCCTTGAGGGGACTAGATTCATATACATTTTATAAGCATGTGTTCCCCCTCAACTTGTGCATCTATTATTTTAAGAGCTGCTTAACATTTCAGTTTCTCAATTAGCCTTAAGTTACATGTTCCATCACTTAGAGACATGTTCATATCATTATGACTTATATCATTTGGCATGTCTTAAGGGGTTTTGGTATCTAAATCAAAACTTCTCATTTTATTCCCAACAATTTCACCCTTTTTGATGATGCCAAAACCTATACAATCTATGCAAATGTGACTTGACTACACTTATATCATTTTTCTTCAGTAGATGTGACTAAGGTCAAATTTCCTGAGAGAAATATGTTAGTGTAATCACTGTTCAAGTGCATATAGGTTTGAGTCATGCAAGTTGAGACAGTAAGATATCATTTCTTGATTCACATAAAGATTTAACTATCATTCATAATTTCATAGATCATTACAGGCATGATGATAGTCATATCAGAGCATGAATCAGGAGAGTTACATATCAAATGATCAGAGCATTACAAAAACTAACAAAGACATATGATCAGAGCAAACTAAATAATCATCATCTCTTAAAGACATTTCATAGGTGTAATCTTGGGCTTTATCTGACTTGGATGAGGATTGGGGTTCTTAAAAAAGAATAGGTATGGGGGTATTATACTTGTATGAGATTTTCAGAATGGTTGGATCATTCAGGTGTGGGGTGGTTTCAATAGCTTTTGAGGGGTGGATTGGTGGTTCTGGATTATTTTCAAATCCAGCTCTCTTGGTGACACTCTTCCTTCATCATCTTCTGAACCTTCCAATTCAGCTTGTTCATCAACATCCATCTCCTCATCAGAAGTATCATCACACTCCTCAGTAGTTTCTTCTCTACTTGAACTAGGGCTTGACATGGCCCTTTTCTTCTTGGATTTTGATGCTTGTTCAACCTCCTTTCCCTTTCCTTCGCTCTTGGCTTTTTCCAAAATACTTATCACCATTTGTGTTGCTTCAACACTCTTTTGCTTGACAGTCTTTGCTTGCTTTCTGGTTGAGGCTTTTGGTGACTTGATCTCCAAACCCAATCTTTTCTTGGTTCTTACAGATAGTTGTCTGAATAGAATTTTGGTGGTGTTGAACTTAACTCCATCTTCAACAATGTCATCAGTACCTTTCTTGTATAGAAATGTAGCAACCTTGGTACAGAAGGCAAGTTTCTTCAGAAAATAGCCTTTCCAATTCATTGGTTTCTTCCCTCCATCAATGATTGCTTTCATCGAACTTACTTTAGATTTGCTGATTTGATCATAACTACCTGTGGTGCACATGACAGTCTTTGCAACCACATCCAGTAGAAGTTGATAGTCCTTCTTTAGAACTCTTTTGTGTAAACCAGATTTGAGAGGCACTGGTTTGTCCATCCTTTGGTTTGCAACTTCTTGTTCCTGATGTCCCATGTATTCTTCAGGGTCCTCTCCAGCAACATTCAGGCCAAAGAAATAATCAAAGTCTTCTTAAGTAAACTCAAACTTTTGAGTTGTCTTTTTGGTTGTATCTGGCTCATGAGTCATGATATATCCAGATCCAGAGCTTTTCTGAGTGAAGGTGCCTATGAACTGAGTGGTTGATAGTTCCAGACATGTCTTGGGAATGGCCTCGAGCCATTTCCTCAGTCCAGCTTGCTCCAACCAAGGGACTATCCTCTTGGTGTGTTTGTTTGACAGATTGTCAAAGCAAACAGTTTCTCAAAATGGAGCATGGTTTCTTCACTTAGATAGTTCCAGTTGATGTCATAATCAGGGTGATTGAAGTCAACTAAAACAAAGATTAAACATCATATTAGTATAAATAAATATTGAAATCAAAATCTTCCTATTTTAACACTGAAACTCATGGTTAGATTATATTTAACCAGTATCTTAGTAATCAAATCTAAGATCTCTTGTGGATGATTCAATTTACATAACATGTTTTCAATCAATACCATATCCAACAATGTACTTAAGCTCTTAATCATAACATCTAGTTGCAATATTTGTAAGATTCCAAAGTATTACTAAGGCTATAGGCATGAATCTATCAATATATCATTCAGTAAATATAGAATCCGCAAATATAGCATTTTAAAATTCAAACAGAGTCATTTGAAATAAAACAGAGCATGTTGTATATCTTGAAAGCTTGATACTTATGCATGTTTTCAAAAGATGAATGTGAAGGTCACTAACCCATTTCCATAGTCATTTTAGTGAAAATAGTAGAGCTTAGAACAAAGCTTGAAGATGCGCTTGAGTATTCTTGAGAAATTTAGCTTAGGGCTTTTTCAGAAAGTTTTAGAATTCGTAAATGATGAAAATTTCTAAGTCTTGCTTTTATATGCTCTCAGTTGTACGTTTAAAAATTGTTAGGTGTAGGGCTGAGATTAATTTGATTAAAATCAAGGGTTTAGATCAATTATGTTACACCAAAGGACGCAAATGATGTGTCTAGTGCACAGTAAGGCACTTTTTCAGAAAATCGTGTAATTGATCGTCTTTTAGCAAAAATCTCTTGTTTGTCGATTATGAGCATTAAATGCGTACTATAATGGTGAACAAAGTTTAACTTATATGAAAGAAAAACTTATATGCAGCCAAGTGACAACTTGACTGAATAAACTTTGAAAACTTCCATTGAAGTTTCTCATGTACTTTGACATCTTCTAAGTTGTCCATTGTAATTTCCCTCGTACTATGACAAGTGTCCTTCCTTGGATTTTGTCTAATAATTTTGTTCATGGATTTTATCCATAAATGATTCAGAGATTTTGCTCAAGATTATATCATCTGTCTTTTCCAAGATTTACCTGCATGAAAATGCTTGAAGTAATGTCAGTATGTGTAAAATAGATTAATCATAATAAATTTTGAGTTGATCACATCTATCTTATCCTTCATTTGGATTGTCCTAAGATTCATTCTAAGTCCCTCCTTAGATTAATATTAGTATCTCTAGCATGATCAAAGTATTTCCTTATACTTTAGACATTCTCTCCATGATTTAATAAACCAAGTTCCATTGAAAGTTCTTTGAACCTTGTCTCAGCTAGAGGTTTTGTGAGAATATCAGCCTTTTGCTTATCAGTATGAATCTTTTCCATTCTGATATCATTTTTCTCAACATGATCTCTTATGAAGTGATGTCTGATATCCACATGTTTACATCTTGTGTGTAACACAAGATTTTTAGTAATAGCAATGACACTATTATTATCACAGTAGATAGGCACATCTTTTGTGACAACTTTGTAATCCCTTAGCTGTTACTTGAGCCATAGGATTTGTGCACAACAGCTTCCAGCAGCCATGTATTCAGCCTCTGTGGTTGATGTGGCTACAGAAGTTTGTTTCTTAGAAAACCATGAAATCAACTTGCTTCCTAAGAATTGACAAGTGCCAGTAGTTGATTTTCTGTCTATCCTACATCCTCCATAATCTGCATCAGAATAACCAGTCAACTCAATGTTGTCTTCAGATGGATACCACAATCCCAAGTTCACTGTGCCTTTTAAATACCTAAGTATTCTTTTGGCAGCCTCTAAGTGACTCTTCTTTGGATTGAACTGAAATCTAGCACAAACTCCAACTGCAAAAGTGATATCAGGTCTGCTTGCAGTTACATACAATAGAGAACCTATTATTGTTCTATATTCAGTGGGGTTGGTATCTACACCATCAATATCAGGATCCATTTTCCAATTTGTATTCATAGGAATCCTAACTGTACTTAGCTTGATTGATGAATATCCCTTTCTCTGATTGTTTCACTTGTAGACCTAAGAAAAAGTTCATCAATCCCATCATTGACATCTCAAATTTTCCTTGCATGAGGTTTGAGAATTTATTGCCCATATCCTCATTAGGTGAACCAAAAATGATATCATCAACATATATCTGTACTAGAAGAATATCATTTCCTTCACTTATCCTAAATAAGGCTCTATCAACTGTGCCTTTCACAAATCCATTGTCCAATAGAAATTGTGATAGAGTCTCATACCAAGCTCTTGGTGCTTGCTTGAGACCATAAAGTGCTTTCTTCAATCTATACACTTTATCACCTTCTTCAAAACCAGGTGGCTGCTCCAGATATACCTATTCCTTAAGCACACCATTCAGAAATGCACTCTTAACATCCATTTGGTATAGTTTGAACTTCATATGAGCTGCATATGCTAAGAACAACCTAATTGCTTCTAATCTAGCTATAGGGGCAAATGTCTCATCATATTCTATTCCTTCTTGTTGACTATAACCTTTGGCAACTAGTCTGGCTTTGTTTCTAACTATAACATCATTTTCATTCTTCTTGTTCTTGTAAACCCATTTAGCTCCTACAACATCTTGATGTGTTAGTCTGTCTACCAACTCCCAAACATCATTCCTTTTGAACTGATTTAGTTCTTCTTGCATAGCTGTAATCCAATTAGAGTCTTCCATTGCTTCTTCAATGATTGTGGGTTCTGTTTCAGAAAGAAAACAACAGAATAAGACACTTTCTCCATGTTGTCTCCTAGTGATTACACCACTAGTAGGATCACCAATGATCTGGTCTGAAGGTTGAGCATCTAGCCATGTCCTTCTAGACTGATCATTTTCAGATGATTTATTCTCATCTGGTTAAACATTTAGTTCAACATAGAATTCAGGAAAATTAAAAGCTGGATCAGTTTCATATTCAGGGGTGTTGTCCATGTCATTGACATTGGTATTCTCAGATTAAGTTCCCCCTAAATCATTTGATCCTTGTACTCCCTCAGCATTACCAGCTTCTTCATTGGGAGGACTTGCCTCAGGTTAAGTGGGTTCATTCAACTCAACATTGCAGTTTTCCTCAGGTGTATTGGCTTCAGGTGAATTGGCTTTATCTTGATTGTCTTCAGACATGTTGGATATCTTGAAGTTATCCAAGTCAAGATAGTTTACATCAATAAAGACTGATTCCTTTCTTCTACTATCCCTTTGCCTTGTCACCCTTGTGTTGGTTTCACCATGGAATTTGTCTTCTTTGGTTGAGGTCCTGTGCTTGAAAGAAAACTCATCAAAGATAACATGAGGTGTTTCTTCAACAATAAGAGTTATACAATTATAAACTCTAAACGCTTTGCTAGATGAAGAATATCCTATAAAAATTCCTTCATCTTCTTTGCTATCAAAAGTTTTTAATTGTTGTTTTCCATTATTGTGAATGAAACATGTACATCAAAAAATATGAAAGTAAAAGATTCTTATTTTCTCCCTTTGAAAAGTTCATAAGGGGTTTTTCCTTGTTCCTTTGTTAGCATGGATCTGTTTTGGGTATGACAAGCAATATTGATTGCTTCTGCCCAAAACCTCTTTGGAATCTTTGCTTCTGCTATCATGGTTCTTCCGACTTCCTTAAGTGTTCTAACTCTCCTCTCTGCAACTCCATTTTGTTGAGATGTTCTTGCTGATGAAGTCTCATGAGTGATTCCATTTGCTTGACAGTACTCATTTATGTATGAGTTGATGAATTATATTCCCTTATCTGATCTGATCTTCACAATGCTCAAGCCTTTCTCATTTGTAATTTTCTTCATAAGTTCTGGCAGCTTCTGTTGAGTCTCCTTCTTCTTTAGCAAGAATATTACCCAAGTATATCTTGAGAAGTCATCCACTATTACTAGTGTATACTTCTTTCCATTGATGCTTACAGGGGTAATGGGTCTAAATAAATCCATATGTAGTAATTGTAGTATTCTTGCAATTAAGATGCCAGCCTTTGTTTTGAAGGATGCTTTGACTTGCTTTCCTTCTTGACATGCTTGACAGACATGTTCTTTTGTGAATACTTCATTTGGTAGGCCATTAACTAAAGATAATCTTGCAAGCTTGTTCAAAATCTTAAAGTTCAGATGGTTTAGCCTTTTGTGCCATAGCCAACTGAGATATTTAGAGCTTTTTGCAATCAAGCAAATATGTTCAGGAGATTTGTTCCAATCTGCAAGATAAACATTACCTTTCCTTGACCCAGTTAGTAGTAACTGTTGATTTGATTTATTCTTAATATAGCATAAATTACTAGAGAACTCAACATTAAAACCTTTATCACAAAATTGGCTTATTGAGAATAGATTGTGCTTCAGACCATAGACATATGAAACATTTGAAATACTTACAGTGCCAATTTTGAGAGTACCATAACCTTTGGTTGTTCCTTGTGAGTTGTCACCAAAAGTTACTTGTGGTCCATCTTGTTCAACAAAATCATTTTAGAAGCTCCTTGTTTCCAGTCATATGTCTTGAACATCCACTGTCCAAGTACCATATAAGTTTTTTAGAGCTTCTTTTCTTTGTAGATGAAACCATTAGAACCTCATCATTGTCTTCAATAGCCATTAGACACTCTTCATCACTGCTGTCAGTGAACATCTCAGATGATGTAGATGGAAGTTGGTCATCTTCAGAGGTTTCTTCTTCAGCTTTCAAAGCTTTCCTTTTTCCATACTTCTTGTCCCTTTTAGCTTGTCTTTCCTTCCTTTCCTTGGAAGTTAGCTCTAGACAGTCATATTGGAAATGTCATGTCTTCTTGCAATTGTAGCATGCATCATCATCTTCATCTTTCTTCTTTTCAGTATCTCTCTTCTTAGTTGATGAAGATGGTTCTTCTTTGGAGTTCTCCCTTCTGGATCTCCTTTCATCATTCTTCTTTTCAGGTGAGTTGTATCTTCTTCTTCTATCTTGGTAATACTTCTTGTATTTACCAAATCTAGAATTTAGCTTTTCGAATCTTCTAGCCATCATTGCCAACTGATCTGAAATGTCAGCTTTGGAAACCCTTTTTCCACTTTTGCTAGATTTGCTGACTTTCTTGGAATCAGGTTCATTGGATTTGGCCTTCAGTGCAACTCCTTTGCTTTCAAGTTCCTCAGTGTTGTTCTTCCTATTCAAGTCATATTCATATGCCTTGAGTTCTGAGAACACCTGTTGCATTGACATGATTGACAGATCCTTTGTATTCTGCATCATGACAGCATACACATTCCATTTGCACTACAAGAAATGGGGGGAATAGCGACGAAAATTTTGCGACAAATCTAAATTTCATCGCTAAAATCAATTTTTAGCAACGAAATATAAATTTTCGCTGCTAAATTGTTAGATTTAATATTTGCAACAAAATATATATATTTCATCGCTATATTAGCAACAAATTGTTTCATTTTGTTGTTAATGATCAAAACAACAACAAAAATTATATTTCGTCGCTAATATTTTGCGAAAAATAGAAATTTTTGTGGCTAATTTCTTGAAATTATTTTTTACAACAAAATTTATATATTTCATCGCTATATTAGCAACAATTTGCTTCATTTTGTTGTTAATAATCAGAAAAACTATGAAAATTATATTTCGTTGCTAATATTTTGCGATGAAATAGAAATTTTCGTGGCTAATTTTTTGAAATTAATTTTTGCAACAAAATTTATGTATTTCATCGCTATATTAGCAACAAATTGCTTCATTTTGTTGCTAATAATCAGAACAAAAATGAAAATTATATTTCGTTGCTAATATTTTGCGATGAAATATAAATTTTTGTGGCTAATTTCTTAAAATTAATTTTTGCAACAAAATTTATATATTTCATCACTTTATTAGCAACAAACAGCATCATTTTGTTGTTAATAATCAGAGCAACAATGAAAATTATATTTTCTTGCTAATATTTTGCGATGAAATTGAAAATTTTGTGGCTAATTTCTTGAAATTAATTTTTGCAACAAAATTTATATATTTCATTGCTATATTAGCAACAAATTGCTTCATTTTGTTGTTAATAATCAGAACAACAATGAAAATTATATTTCGTCACTACTATTTTACAATGAAATAGAAATTTTTGTGGCTAATTTATTGAAATTAATTTTTGCGATGAAATTAAAACATTTCATCGCTATACTAGCAACGTATTGCTGCATTTTGTTGTTAATAATCAGAACAACAATGAAAATTATATTTTGTCGCTAATATTTTGCGATGAAATATAATTTTTTGTGGCTAATTTATTGAAATTACTTTTTGCGATGAAATAAAAATATTTCATCGCTAAAATAACAACAAATTCTTTTATTTTGTTGTTAATAATTAGGAAAACAATGAAAATTATATTTAGTCGCTATTATTTTGTGATGAAATATATTTTATGTGGCTAATTTCTTGGAATTAATATTTGCAACAAAATTAAAATATTTTATCGCTACACTTTTATCAAATTATTTTATTTTGTTGTTAATAATAAGAACAACAATGATAATTATACTTCGTGGCTAATATTAAATCAACTATGCTTATTAAATCAAGAAAATCGATTTATATAATTAAATGTTTAATAATTCTCCAAATTTTATGTCTTATAAATCAGTATGAATATTTATAAAAATATTTATAAATATGATGATGCAAATGAAGATGGACATAATTAAAGATGGGAGACTGAAGATGGACATTGATTTTTTACAATTGGAATTGTTTTAAAAATTACAATATATATACACATGTATATATACATATATAGTTGTTACAAGTTAAAAATTAATCAATTAATTAATAAATGTGAAATAAATTATTAAATGAGTAAAAATAACTAATTTAGTAACAATTGAATACATATATAATTAATATTAAAAACTGAACCAAAGAGCTGTCTGCCCGAATGGTAGGCGCCTAGATATGGGCGCCCATCCACCCGGGATCAATTCCCACTAAGACCAAATAAAATATTTATTTAAATAAAATGGGAGAGGGGGTATGTGGGTGCGGGTCGGGTTGGGTTGGGTTGAGTTGGGGTCGGTTGGGGCGGGGCGGGTGTGGGTTGGGTACGGGTTGGTGGGGCGGGGCGGGTCGAGTGTTGGTGCGGGTTGGGGCGGATCGAGTGCAGAAGTGAGTTTAGAGAACGATTGAATTGGTTCGGTTGGGGTGGGGTGGGTCGGGTGTAGGTGCGGGTGCGGGTTGGGTTGGTCGAGTACAGAAGTGGGTTTAGAGATGAAATAATTAGCGATGAAATAATTTTGTCGCGGGATTTGTTGCTTAATGTGAGTTAGCGATGTGAGTTAGCGATGAAATAAGCGATGTGAGTTAGCGATGTGAGTTAGCGATGAAATAATCGGATATATCATAGCCAAATATTAGCAACAAAAATTCTAATATTTTTGTCGCTTAATGTGAGTTAGCGATGAAATAATTTTGTCGCGGGATTTGTTGCTATACACCTGTCGCTAACGTGTTTGCGACAAATGTTTGATTTTCCTCGCAAACATTTTGTGATGAAACTCATATTTTCGTCGCTAGCATTTTGCGATGAAACTTATATTTTCGTTGCTAATATTTTGCAATGAAACTCAAATTTTCGTCGCTAATATTTTGCGATGAAACTCAAATTTCCATGGCAAACACGTTAGCGACGGGCGTATAGCAACAAATCCTGCGACAAAATTATTTCATCGCTAACTCACGTTAGCGACGAAAATATTAGAATTAGCGACAAATTTTTTCACGGCTAAATTGCAGTTTTGTTGTAGTGTTGGATGTCAAGCTCCTAAGGATCTTCAAGGCCACTTTTCCCTTGGAGTATTCCTTTCCAAGTGAGTTGATCTCATTCATGATGTATGTGAACCTTCCATCCAGTTGATCAATGTTTTCATCAGACTTCATTGAAAATTGCTCATAGTTTTGAACAGCAACTTGAAGTTTGTTTTCCTTGATCTTGTCAGTTCCTTCACACATTAGAGCTAATGTGTCCCAAATCTCTTTTGCAGTTGTGCAGTGAAACACTCTACCCATTGTAGCATCTGGAATGGTTTGATATAGGGTGTTCATTGCCACAAAGTTGAGATTCAACTTCTTTCTTTCTTCAGGAGTGAGCTCATCATCATTTTTTAGAATTTCTTGTGCTCCAGCTGCTCTTTGGGCTTCTGTTACATTTGTATTTGGTTTCATGAACACAAATGGACCTTTAGTGATCACCCTTAGCATTTCATCATGGAGACAGGCCAAATGAGCTCTCATCCTTATCTTCCAGAAGTCATAATTCTCAATACAGAACATGGGCAGTTTCTGGTAAGATATCTTGTTGATGGGGTTGGTTCTCATAGTAGTAGGTGGTGGAATAACTACACCAGAATTCTCAGAAGAAGATGTGTTATGCATAATGACTAATAAAGATAATGAATATCATAGAAAGTGCACAAGTAGATCAATTTAGGTAACCAAAGTTGATCCTCAAAACAGTGGTCTTTAAATCCCTGCTCTGATACCACCTGTTGGTCCCAAAAAGGAGTGTGACACGTGTATGTGTTTTTCAAAAAACTCTTTGCAATTAATCAACACAAATAATCAGAGTCAAATAAGTTGTACATTATGCCAAGTCCTATGAAAATACTCAATGAAATATTCTAACATAACTTAACAGTAAACAACTTGTATGCGGAATAAATGATAAACTCTATTATATTCCTTTAATAATATGCACTTAAATACTTAGCTACCAGATAATAAACAATTGTATCGATACAAAAACTTACGCAATAAGGTAAATGCAGTAAATAAGAACACAAGACGTATAGTGGTTCGGAGGCTAAACTGCTCCTACGTCCAATCTCCTAACTTAATAGGATAATTCCTTAATCTCTTTGGAATTAACTTGTTTTTACAGTGCCAAGGTGCACTCTACTTCTCCTTTTTCTCTTCTCTTGATTTCATACAACCTTCTCTCGTTGAAATACTCTCAACACTTCTACGAACTCAACAATACTCTCAATCTATCTCTCAAGGTGAAAGTAGGGTTTTGTTCTTATACGAACTAAGTGTGATATCCTTTACAATTTAAGAACGAATGTAAAGGCTAGGATATCACTTTCTTGGCTTAGGATAATAGAACAATAAGCTTGCTTAGTGGGGACTAAAGATAACACTCACAAACAAAGTATGCTTAAAAGCTTTAATCTCTCGAGTGTTTTGAATACTTTTGAATGCTAAAATATTGCTAGAATGTGTATGGCTTGTGTGTCCCGTAATCTTGAAAAGTTTCAAGATATGACATATTTATAGATGAAGTAAACTATCCGTTGGTGGAGATAGCAAATTTATCCATAAATTTGAACTTTCAAATTGTTCAAGGGCATGCATGTAAATAGTACATGCATTCACGTCCATTCTGAATTTTGCATTCCATTCTCAGAATTTGTTATGCGCAGTGACAGATGGCAATAATCTATTGTCTAATTTGGAATAATTTTGTCCTTCCAACTAGCTAACGGCCTCGTACTGGGTAAATTGCCTTGTCATCCATCGTCTTTGACCATAAGTGTGTCAAGTCCAAAGTATATGAATACCCAAATTCATCATACTTGACTTTTGTCCTTCAGCATACTTGTCTTCATGAGTCCTTGTCATTTTTTCATAACACTTTAGCTTCTTGTCTTCAATGCTACTTGTCTTCATGCTCTTTGTCTTCAATGCTACTTGTCTTCATGCTCTTTGTGCTTTTAGGTCATTTGTCATAGATTCAAGAATAATCTATCTAATTAAAAATTAAAGCTCCCTATAACATATATGAGCTTTTCTAACCTGAAAATCTAGACTTGACAAATCATCATACTTGGGGTTTTACTTAGGGTTTTGGTATCTAATCAAAATCAATTTTTTTTTTATTAATATAAATCATATCCCAACAGCTTCTTCTTCCCCGCTTTTTAAACTTCAACTTAACCTTTTGGGGCATACCTTACGCCCAAAACTTATGTCAATAAAATTTTTATGTTGTCTGATCAAAATAAATAAATAAACTTAATTGGTGATTGAATCAACTCTAAGTGTGGATTTATCGACCCATTCCTTTCAAATCAATCAACATATTTTTTATGTCTGTACCTGAAAGCCACGACATTATGGCGGAGAAAAGATCGGGTTGCAGGCAAGATGTTGATAGTGAGACTAAAAATTATGTATTTATTTAGAATTAACCATTTAAATATTAAAAATGGAAATATGATTATTTTGGAAGATAAATATTACTTACCCAAAATTATGAATTTAGTTTAGAAAGTAGAATTAAAAACGCACAGAAATAAGTAATTATATCCTAATTCAACTCGAGTTTGACCCAAATTTGAAGTGAATTCTACAACTAAATTAAATTCAATTAGAATGAAAGTTTAAAAATCACATATATATATATATATATATATATATATATATATATATATATATATATATATAGAGTAGTGATATAGAAACAAGTTTTTTTTATGGAACCAGATTTCTGAGGTGTCATGCCACATCATCATCCGTATAATTCTTATTAATATATTTTAAATATAATTTAAAATAAATATTATCCATTAAAATATATTTTAATTTTTTAATATCTAATTCCCCACTTAACCCGTTATAAAAATCACTCCAAAAATAAATCAAATTTTCATATGCAAATGATTTTTTCAGTAAAAATAAATTGTAAATCAGAAAAAATAAATCGTTGGTGGTGGTGCAGATGAAAGATTTGATTTGCTTTGGAGATGTTTTTTGATTTTTACTAACGGGTTGAGTGGGAAATTAGATATTAAAAAATTAAAATATATTTTAATGGATAATATTTATTTTAAATTATATTTAAAATATATTAATAAGAATTATGCGATGTGGTGTGACACCTCAAAAGGTTCCATAAAAAATCCGAAGGTTGGTTATATATATATATATATATATATATATATATAAATAATGATTTCACATATTTTCAAATATCTTTTAACCTATTTTCGAGGGATCTAATATTATCTAAAAAGATATATACGGAGTATATATATTAAGAATTTGACAGTTTTTTTTTTTTAAATTGTGTATTTTTTTAAAAATAAATAAATAAATAATAAATTGCGTATTTTTAAGAAGCAAAATTTAGACAACATTTAAAAAATTATCATATCTAAGTTGGTTTATCAAGTCAAAATGATTATTCTTCTTAGTCACTAAGGGTTGTGTAATTTTCTATATTATTTTTTAAAAATTAGTTGCCTATGTTTAAGCTTTTTGTTCTATTTTATTTTTTAAAAATTAGTTGCCTATGTTTAAGCTTTTTGTTGGGTGTAAAATAATATTTCAAGTGGGTCGTGGAATATAATATTTTGTGTACTGGTCAATAATTTAAAATTTTAATTTATTTTCATTAATGTATAAAACTAAAGAAATGAGTTGATATTTTGAGGGTGGAGTTTATAAAGGGGTTTACATATTTTAAGGATGTGAAAGTAATTTTCGGGAGAGAGAGTATTACTTTTGAAAATTTAATTTATTAAGTATTAGAAATATAATGTTAAATAATTTTAAGTTTATTATTAATCTTGAATTTAAATCTAAATTAGAAATTTCAAGAAAAAATAAATTTTGACCAAATCATAAATATACTCATATTTAGGGAAATTCTTAAATGCACCGTGTGCACCGTTCATATTTTGGTGCACACTATTTTTACCCGTATCCACTTCTGACCCGCCCGACCCGCGCACCAAAAGTTCAAATCTCTCCAACCTAACTATTCAGCAACAATCGAAAAATTAAGAGAAAAGGGGAGATGAGAGATGAAGATGGTGGTGGCTTAAGGGTTTTTGCTCGCACCCATATCTCCGGCGACCTCCCTCCCATGAACGGAAGACGAACGGTGAGGGTTGCGGCGTCTTTCACGGCTCGTCACGGCCTCCATCTTCATCGAAGTTTTCCCGATCTGTTACAGATCTGAGCCTTTGTCGGCGGTAGCTTCCGATCGACGGCGCGTGAAGCCTCTGCCGCCTCCAAAATGGGAAGATGAGAGATGAAGATAGCGGCGGCCGAAGGGTTTTGCTCGGCTGACAATGGCAGCACCCGTCTCTCCGGCGACCTCCCTCTTATGAACGGAAGGCGAACGGTGAGGGTTGCGGCGTCTTTCACTGCCTTCATCTTCATCGATGTTTGCCCGATCTGTTACAGATCTGAGTCTTTGTCGGCGGTAGCTTCCGATCGGTGGCGGTGTGGTTATATTTATCTATTAAGGAAAATAGTTTGATAATATTACTACTGTTCTCTGCCGATAGAATAATGGAGAATGAGCTCTCCGAAATTTTTGAATCGGTGAAGAAGGCTTGAGAAATGATCAGGGGAAGAGTTTTTGAGTCGATGAAGAAGGCTATGACCAGGGGAAGAAGAGCGGTGTTTGATGTGTTTTAAAACAACTTAAGAAATTTTGTTATTGAAAAAAGAAAAAAAAAATATATATTATTATTAAAAAGTGGTAATTTTGTTATTGAAAAGTGTTGTTGAAAGTGATAATTTTGTTACTGAAAAGTGGTAATTATTATTATTTAAAAGTGGTAATTTTGTTACCGAAAAGTGGTAATTATTATTATTGAAAAGTGGTAATTTTGTTTTTGAAAAGTGGTAACTATTATTATTGAAAAGTGATAATTATTATTATTATTGCAAAGTGGTAACCCAATTGCAGGAATATTTACACAAAGACTTAACGTCGGAATTTTACAGATTTGTAAATTAGAGGGGTTCCCTTTTCCTTGACTATAATTTTATCCCTAAAGAGGGTTTTCTGTACGTAGCAAGGTTTTTAACGGGGCTCCGGCCTCTTGAACGGGTTGTGTTCATGTGGCTCTAGGTTTTATGCAATAAAAGATAGTAAATTATATTGCAAAGTGGTAATTTTATTACCCAAAAGTGGAAAATATTATTATTGAGAAGTGGAAATTTTGTTATTAAAAAAACGAAAAAAAAATAGAAAACATTATTATTGAAAAGAAAAAAATAGAAAAAAAAATTAACTATTATTATTGAAAAGTAGTAATTTTGTTACTGAAAAGTGTTATTGAAATTGTTGAAAAGTGGTAATTTTGTTACTGAAAAGTTGTAACTATTTTTAACTGAAAAGTTATTAAAAAGAAAAAAACAGTAAACCCGTGACCTGGTACTTGTGCATAGAGGGTCTACCTGTGCATTAGTGTGACCACTTGAAGAATGGTTACTCTATTGTATAATTTTGTCTTTATTAATATATAGAGGGTCTACCTATGCATTAGTGTGCACATGCACACTATGCACAGGAGACCAACTCAAATATTTATTGAATCAATTAATTTAAAATTCTACTAATATTCCTTTAATTTTGTTTATTAATTTTTTTATAAATAAATTTCTAATTCTTTATTCTATTTACACTAGTTCATATACAAATATGAGGTCATGTAGTAAATATTCCAATAAATACTAATTATTTAATATATACGTAATAAATATACTTATTTATTTTTAATTAAAATTTGATCACCTCTTAAGTCTTAAGTCATAAATTTAATTATATAATCCAGTTAGTTAGCCATCAGTGTTTGATCATCTGTTGAAACAGCTAAATCACTTGTTGATCATTTATTGTTGAGTGTTTATTAGGTATGAGAAACGTGTTGGATATATATTAACCACATATTATTTAAAATATTAGATAGGTTGAGTGGAAATTTATAACAAGCCAAAGTTTTATGTGCACTTGACTGGTACCGGTTAACAGTTAAACTTTGAAAAAAAAATTTAATTTTTTTTTTTTAAGAAAGTGTATGTTAGTATATTGAAAAATGTATCATTTTTTAATGAAAATGTATGTTACTATATTGAAAAGTGTAACATTGTTTTTAATGAAAAATGTATGTTTTTATAACTGAAAAGTGTATGTTATTATAAATGAAAAGTGTATGTTATATTAATGAAAAATGTATGTTATTATAACTGAAAAATGTATGTTATTATAACTGAAAAGTGTATGATCTATTAATGAAAAGTGTATGTTCTATTAATGAAAAGTGTAAGTTATATATTAATGAAAAGTGTATGTTATTATAACTGAAAAGTGTATGATATTATAACTGAAAAATGTATGTTAATATAGCTGAAAATATTATTGAAAAACGTAATTTTTTTGTTTAAAAAAAAAAATCGAAAGAAAAATTGAGTGCAAAGGTCCCGGCCAACAGTTGATAAGTCAAAGTTCACTCAAGTACACCGTGTACTTGAGTGTACAAGAGACCCACCCTTATAAGAATTATAAATTTTAACTAAAAAAGTAAAATTTCAAATTGAATCAATTATAAATCAATTTAACTATTCGGAATAACGATGGAATATGAATATTTGTACACTTTTATGAATATGAATCAATAGGGGTGGGAATAGGCTGGGTCAGACCTTAAAAAAAAAAAAGTATGGATGTAGTATATAATATTTGGGCTCAAATATGTCATGTGGTCTATTATAGGTTTTTAGAAGAGGCTTAGACATAACTTTTTTTAGTAAATAGACATGTCCCGAAAATCTTTTAAAGACCTGTTATTCAAAATTAATTTTTAGCACACTTGTATTATCATTAAATCATAAAAACTAATTTTTTAAATCTCAAAATTAAGAAATAAGAACAATAAAAATTAATCAAAAGGTCCATAAATTTTACTCATATGCAAATGTTTATATCAATTATTTTTAACTATTACAAAGAAAAATAAAACAAAAAAGTATATAATTTCTTCAAGATAATCTCATCATATATTGAATACTCCTATTATTTATTAGGTATCACATATCATGTATTATATTATATATTTATTGTATTTTTATGTATTATATATTTATACATATAGAAATAGAGTTAAATAGATCGGCATGTTGCGTTTATAAGGCTTGCAAAATAGCTCAAGTCCGGTCTATTTAATTAAAAAGACTTTTAAAAAAGCTTGAGCCTAGCTTGTTTATTAAACAAGTCGAGTCGAGTCGAGTCAAGCTTTAGAAGGCCGAGCCGTAGGCCCCTATCGAATGAGAGATAATTTTGTAAATTTTTATATATAAAGTAGTTGAATTGAATGTATTATAGATCCCAAAAGTAATGACATGAATGTAGAGATGTTTAACCGGGTCGGACTAATCGGGCCGACCCGTTTAACCCTGAAAAATGCAGGGTTAGGGTTCATGAATCATAGGCCCGTTTAAATCTGGGCTTTTTTGACCTGGACCGGTTAGCCCGTTAGCCCGAGTTGTTACCCCCTTTTTTAATAAATAACATGCAAACAAATTTTGGGTCATTTGGACCATAGCCATAACTATAAGCATTAAACAACTAATTACCATTCATTAGTCACTATTACTATTTTTTTATTCGATTATAATATTTATTTTTTATTTGCCTATATTAAGAATCAATGGGTTCTAAAATTGTGTTTAAATTATACTTTTATTTTATTTTCTTGTTGCACGTGTCAATTGGGACCTTTAATTTAAAAGGAAAAAAATTATTGTAGCCCGTTAGTGGCTCATTTAACCCATGGCCCGCTAGGATTAGTGTTAGGTACCAACAATTGTAGGACCGTTAAGTATAAACCGGTTAAGGCCCTAGCCCGTTGTAACATCCCGAAAATTTAATAAAAGCATAAGATATTATTTTTTAAAAAAAATAAATAAAATATGATAATTTGATATTGTTAATTTAATATACATATAAGATTTAATTATATACATATAAGATGCGTACATATTTATATATAATCTGCATATTAATATTTTATTTTTATTAAACTAGATTTTCTTATATAATTATAAAAGAATATTTAAAATTTAATTATTCGCACAAAACCTTATATCCCATATTTATCTCAACCGAAATACTATTCTCAAATCTACTAATTGAAATTGAAAGGGTGTTTTGCATGCACAGATCACGATATACACATATATAAATTGGATTCCTAATTTTTCTCAACTAAAATTCTACACCTTCTTCTATTATATAAATTATTTTTATCGCTATTTTCTAAAGACCAAATCACAGAAATATTATCAGCATAAAAATACGTTTTCTCTCTAGATTAGAAAAATCAGTGTGTGTTCCATTCTTCATTCGCTAAGACTAACGTGATATTTGGCATTTGGGATCCAAGATATTAATTGCAGGTGTGGTTTACTTTGCCCCTATTAAATATTTCATATAAATAAATTGTTTATCAACTGTATGATATGATTTGAATGTGACAATATTAATTTCATGTGTGGTTTCTTTGCCCTTATTAACTGCTTCATATGAATAGACTGTTTATGTGCATTGTGATATTACTTGAATGTGATTGAATATTTAATGTAAAAGTTTATAAAAGGTCAAGGGCTTAAAAGAGGCCCGGGACTGAAAAGAGGTCCTCGGTGAACCCGAGATTGAAGAGAGATCTTTGGGTTATCCGCCGTGCACAAGAAAAGAACTCGAGACTGAAAATAGGTCTTTGAGGGGGACCCAGTGGGATTTAAAAGAGATCATTGGGATAACCGTGAAACGTAATTATTAATTAATCGAAAGTATGATGAAAAGTGTTTATGTGAGATGAAAGGTGCTTATGTGACTTTTTGTGAATTAAGTGATTTTATGTGGCTATACATTTTATTCGTATGTCGTATTTAATATTGTCAAAGTGACTTCACTGAGCTAGTGGTTTTGCTCATACCATACATTTAACATTTCAGATTCAGGTTGATGAGTTGATGGCGAGGAGAGGCGGTGGATATCAAATCGTCATATTTTATTTTATGAATTTAAGCAATTAAAATTCAAGTGTATTAATATTTAGGGTTTTAAATTAAAAATCATTTTGAGATATTGTTTAGTTTCTTAGAGCCTTCCGCTGCTATTCAAATAATTTTATTATTAAATAAATTTATGGTCCACTTCCTTGTATTTAAATTTCAGTTCATGCCCTTTATTTTAAGATTGTTAAGTATTTTCGTAAAACCTACTTTTATGAAAATTGGGGCGTGACAGAGTGGATGTAATGATTTTTAAAAGAGATGTATTATATAATGTAATAATTTCAGTTCATACACATATATAATGTAATATCAATCACATTGAAATTGAAAGGGTGTTTTGCATGCACAGATCACGATATACACATATATATCAATCAATCGTCATATACACCTTCTTGTAATGTAATATCATGTATTTCCCAAGAAAAAATGATTTTCTCATATTATTAAATATTAGGTTGATTGTGGTTTATATCTAAGTGGTTGGTAGAGACGCATTTGTTATTCTTTATTAAATGCTTTAAATAAACGGTTTGACTGATTGATACATGAATTTAATGTGCGATTGACAAAGTTAATGTGTGCATGTTATTCAATTGGCAAAGTTAATGTGTGCATGTTATTCGATTGACAAAGTTAATGTGTGCATGCGATTCGATTGACAAAGTTAATATGTGCATGTGATTCAATTGGCAAAGTCTCTAATAGCCAGGGATCCTGACGAGGGTCCAGGATAGACGTGTCCTCGGGTTCAACCCGCTGTGCTCAATGGCAAAGTATATATGGGCAAAGTATATGTGGGCAAAGTATATGTGTTTACTTTAATTTTGGCAAAATATACGTGTTTACTTCAAGGTTGGCAAAGTATATATGTTTACTTTAATGTTGGCAAAGTATATGTGTTACTTCAAGGTTGGCAAAGTATATGTGTTTACTTTAATGTTGGCAAAGTATACGTGTTTACTTTAATGTTGGCAAAGTATATGTGTTTATATCAAATATTTCCATTATAGTATTAAACCTACAATATTTCTAACAATATATATATATATATATATATATTCTAATATTTTTTTTTATTAAATACTAATATCTTATACATTTTTATAATATATGATAAAATTTGGGGTATTACATTCTACCATCCTTAAAATATTTTCGTCCTCGAAAATCAGAATATGATCAATAAAATATACATGCACATGCACATAAAACATAATCATAATATAGTCTTGTCTCATAACATAAAATGAAATTTATGATGTACGTACCTTATACAGTTGAAGCGGGAGGCGGTGATAGATGACCTTTACTTTTAAAAATATTCTCGTTAAACGAAATTCTTTAAATAATTTTTACTGAAAGATTTTTATTTTTACAAGTCTACAAGAACGTAGACCTGCTCTGATACCACTCTGTCACGCCCCAATTTTCATAAAAGTAGGTTTTACGAAAATACTTAACAATCTTAAAATAAAGGGCATGAACTGAAATTTAAATACAAGGAAGTGGACCATAAATTTATTTAATAATAAAATTATTTGAATAGCACCAGAAGACTCTAAGAAACTAAACAATATCTCAAAATGATTTTTAATTTAAAACCCTAAATATTAATACACTTGAATTTTAATTGCTTAAATTCATAAAATAAAATATGACGATTTGACATCCACCGCCTCTCCTCGCCATCAACTCATCAACCTGAATCTGAAATGTTAAATGTATGGTATGAGCAAAACCACTAGCTCAGTGAAGTCACTTTGACAATATTAAATACGACATACGAATAAAATGTATAGCCACATAAAATCACTTAATTCACAAAAAGTCACATAAGCACCTTTCATCTCAGATAAACACTTTTCATCATACTTTTGATTAATTAATAATTATGTTTCACGGTTATCCCAAGGATCTCTTTTAAATCCCACTGGGTCCCCCTCAAAGACCTCTTTTCAGTCCCGAGTTCTTTTCTTGTGCACGACGGATCCCCCAAAGATCTCTTTTCAATCCCAGGTTCACCGAGGACCTCTTTTCAGTCCCGGGCCTCTTTTAAGCCCCTGACCTTTTATAAACTTTTACATTAAATATTCAATCACATTCAAGTAATATCACCATGCACATAAACAGTCTATTCATATGAAGCAGTTAATAAGGGCAAAGAAACCACACCTGCAATTAATATCTTGGATCCCAAATGTCAAATATCACGTTAGTCTTAGCGAATGAAGAATGGAACACACTGATTTTTCTAATCTAGAGAGAAAACGTATTTTTATGCTGATAATATTTCTGTGATTTGGTCTTTAGAAAATAGCGATAAAAATAATTTATATAATAGAAGAAGGTGTAGAATTTTAGTTGAGAAAAATTAGGAATCCAATTTATATATGTGTATATCGTTAAAATTCAAGTGTATTAATATTTAGGCTTTTTAATTAAAAATCATTTTGAGATGTTGTTTATTTTCTCGAGTCTTCCGCTGCTATTCAAGATGTTATTGGTATATAAGTTTGTAAAACTCATTTATTTAGTTAAATTTTCTAGTTCATGCCCTTTATTTTGGATTGTGTAAGTATTTTTGCAAAATTAACATTTATGAAAATTGGGGCGTGACAGAGTGGTATCAGAGCAGGTCTACGTTCTTGTAGACTTGTAAAAGTAAAAAATCTTTGAGTAAAAATTATTTAAAGAATTTCGTTTAACGAGAATATTTTTAAAAGTAAAGGCCATCCATCACCGCCTCCCACTTCAACTCTATAAGGTACGTACATCATAAATTTCATTTTATGTTATGAGGCAAGATTATGTTATGATTATGTTTCATGTGCATGCAAATTTTATCAAGCAAATTATGTTTTTCGAGGACGAAAATATTTTAAGGAGGGAAGGATGTAACATCCCGAAAATTTAATAAAAGCATAAGATATTATTTTTTTTAAAAATAAATAAAATATGATAATTTGATATTGTTAATTTAATATACATATAAGATTTAATTATATACATATAAAATGCGTACATATTTATATATAATCTGCATATTAATATTTTATTTTTATTAAACTAGATTTTCTTATATAATTATAAAAGAATATTTAAAATTTAATTATTCGCACAAAACCTTATATGGAAATACTATTCTCAAATCTACTAATTGAAATTGAAAGGGTGTTTTGCATGCACAGATCACGATATACACATATATAAATTGGATTCCTAATTTTTCTCAACTAAAATTCTACACCTTCTTCATTCTTCATTCGCTAAGACTAACGTGATATTTGGCATTTGGGATCCGTGTGGTTTCTTTGCCCTTATTAACTGCTTCATATGAATAGACTGTTTATGTGCATTGTGATATTACTTGAATGTGATTGAATATTTAATGTAAAAGTTTATAAAAGGCCAGGGGCTTAAAAGAGGCCCGGGACTGAAAAGAGGTCCTCGGTGAACCCGGGATTGAAGAGAGATCTTTTGGGAATTCGCCGTGCACAAGAAAAGAACTCGCGCGGGACTGAAAAGAGGTCTTTGAGAGGGACCCAGTGGGATTTAAAAGAGATCCTTGGGATAACCGTGAAACGTAATTAATAATTAATCGAAAGTATGATGAAAAGTGTTTATTTGAGATGAAAGGTGCTTATGTGACTTTTTGTGAATTAAGTGATTTTATGTGGCTATACATTTTATTCGTATGTCGTATTTAATATTGTCAAAGTGACTTCACTGAGCTAGTGGTTTTGCTCATACCATACATTTAACATTTCAGATTCAGGTTGATGAGTTGATGGCGAGGAGAGGCAGTGGATGTCAAATCGTCATATTTTATTTTATGAATTTAAGCAATTAAAATTCAAGTGTATTAATATTTAGGCTTTTTAATTAAAAATCATTTTGAGATGTTTATTTTCTCGAGTCTTCCGCTGCTATTCAAGATGTTATTGATATATAAGTTTGTAAAACTCATTTATTTAGTTAAATTTTTTAGTTCATGCCCTTTATTTTAGATTGTGTAAGTATTTTTGCAAAATTAACATTTATGAAAATTGGGGCGTGACACCCGTAGCCCTTTAGGGCTGGCCCTATAGGGTTAGGGCCAGCCCGATAGACATATCTACATGAATGGTAAATATATGTATGTTGGGAGGGTGGGGACTGTGATGATTGTTTTCATATAGAGGGACAAACTAAAATGAAAAATATAAAAACTTTTAAAGAACGAAGGAAGTATCTTTTATCTTAATATAGGGGGTTTATTCAATTGAGATTCTATTGAATTTTTTTTTAACTTTAAAAAGTACGTGAATTTATAAATTCATAAAGTCCATGAAGAGTTTGAGTGACTTATTTTATTGATTTATATGGATTTTCATAGACTTGACAAGATTGTGATTTTTTTTTTATTGATTTACATATATTTTCATAAACTCCGGCGTTGGAACTATTAATGTGAAGATTTTTTTTTAAAATTAATATAATATATATATATATAAACTTTATATATCAATTTGGGGATATTCGCGGTTCAGACATATGACTCAGACCCGACCCATTCTCAATACGGGGCGGTCCGACCTGACCTAAACACTCGTGGGGGTGGGGCGGGTACCCACGGGTTCAATATTGCCATCCTTACTTTTGACCTTTCGTCTTCAGAGTTCTCTGAGAGAATCTGTTGAAATCTCTTGTTTTTAGAAGAGCTTTTGGATAGTGAAATTTATTTATATTTTTTGAAGAGAATCCAACAAAATCCATACGACATGATTGGTATGATGAAACGAAAATATGGCTGAATGAAATGAACTCATGAATGGAAGGAAGGTGAGAAAGGAATAAAATAGGATGAAAATTGTTATAATTGGTATGAACAAGGAATGAAAATTAGTGTTGTGTAAAATTACCTAAATTATTATTATTGTTAATTTTTGTTGTTATGATGGTTTGTTATTATTACTATTTATTATTATTATTATTATTTAAATTTATTATTATTATTATTAAATATTATAGTATTATATATTAATATATAAAAATTATTATTGTTAAGTGTTTAAATTACTATTATCAAATAATAAATATTTTCTTAATTTAACGGTTTGTAACTATTATATATTAATGTATATTTAATTACTATTTAATTTTTAAATTTATTATTTTTATTATTGATTTTCAAAATTTTATAATGGATAATAAATTACGGAGTATTATTTATTTAATAGTCATAATATTAAATATTATTTTTTAATTATTATTATTATCGAAAGTGAAAAATAATATGTGAAAATCAAAATAAATAATAATATTTTATATAATAATAATAATAGAAATAAAATTCATTTCTTACATCATAAATACATAATACCATGGGTTTGGACCTAATAAATAAATATATCAATCATGATATTTGAAATGAATTAAAGAATGATCATTTATTTCCTATCCTACATACCAATCATGCCCATAGAGTATTAAAATTCATAGACTCTTAGCTAAATAGTTTTAAAGACTTTTTAAAATCCGTAATATTGAATACCTCAAAATTTTTAAAGACTTTTGAAAATTCGAATTGAATACCCCCAAACTTTGAAAGTCCAAAAAAATCCTACAGAATCCACGACCAATACACCCCCCTTATACTAATGCAACTTTGGTCCCCATATAATTTTCCAAAACAATATTGGTGTATAATCTTAAAATCAATTTTTTTAATATATAAAATGTGAATATATTTTTTTTTTCAAACCTAAAAATCTGAATATAATTTTAAAATACAAAAGAAAAACAAATAAATATAAATCCCCAATTCTCCCGAAATTGGAATCTTTCCCTCAGAAACCTCAACGGCGACATTGCCTGTTCCGAGGAGCTCCGGCGGGCCAGCGACGAGAGTTATATAGTAACCGAATCAAATACACCGAGTTTATGAAGCCGCAAATTGGGCTGATCCAGATCCAATTCTTCTTCTTCCTCCCTATAAGCGGCGATTTCTTCTTCCATTCCTTTCAGGGCAGCGAGGCGGTACAAACTTGACTACGACGGCGAACGGGCGATAGTTGCACTTTTTTTTTTAATTGCTCGCAACCGTTTGGGACGGCGGTTGTCGTTTGCAGAAGGGAGGGAGATAGGTAGGGGGAGAGTTTGCAGAAGGGAGGGAGATAGGTAGGGGGAGAGAATGAAGGCTGAAGTGAAAGAAAAAAGGAGAGTGGAGAGAGAAAGAGATTTGACAGGAGAGTGAGTGGAGAGAGAAAGGAGATTTGACAAAGCTTGTGGGAGTCTTTTCCTCCAAAATTAATAAAATATAACAAATATAAAACAAATGGGAATGAAGGAGCAAAAGAGACAATACATATCACAATTGGGAGTGGGTTGTGAACCAAAAAGTCAAAGGGAGTAGGTTGCAACAAAACTAAAAAACTAGGAGCAAGTAGTATATATAAAATGTGAATATATGTTTTTTTTTTCAAACCTAAAAATCTGAATATAATTTTAAAATACAAAAGAAAAACAAATAAATAAATATAAATTCTGAAATTTGAATAATTTTTTAATAAAATTTATATTAAAAATTGAAATATATACAAAAATACAAATTCAAAAGTTAATTATAATTTTTTTAAATTTGAAATATACAATCCATATTTAAATATAATCTGAACATTCAAATTAATTTTTAACCCCATAAAATCGAGATATGATTTAAAAATACAAAAAAAAAAAATTAAATCAAATAATAATTAAATGTAATGTCTGAATGTTAAAAATACAAATAATAAAATAAAATCAAATAATAATCAAATCAAATAGAAAAAAAATCAAATAATAAGTTAGGTAAAATCTATTAAAATGAATGTTAAGGACGTTATTTTAAACCAAAATAAATATATTTAATCTGAAATATAAAAAATATCAGTAAGATATTTTACTTTACTTGATTAACAAAAAATATGGCCCTGCAACTGCAACTGTTGTTCTTCCTCACACGACCACAACATGCCGATTAACAAATTGTTTCTAACCTTGTCTCACCGTAAAGAATGAAAAACCCCTCAATAATTTCAGATTATTTGGTTATGTTATTCTATTTTTTTGTATTTGTGGCTTTGAGTGGGCGCTCTGGGGTTTGTGGACGTGGGTGGTACTATACGACTCTCAGGCCCCGCCCGGACGTCTGTGACCGTAATAGTAGAAATTGCATAATTTTTTTTGAACATTTTAATTTTAATTTAATAGAATTTTATGTTAACTTTACTTATTTTTGTTGTTATTAATTACACTTAACTATGAAAAAGATAGTGATTTATTATTTATTATTATTATTTTTTTAAGTAAATTGAGCATTTTTAATAGTAAAACACGTGACTAATTTTAGTGAAGTCAACGAAAAAATAAATTGAAATCGGAAGGGAAACGTGTCATTTAAATTCTGCAAAATGTCAGCCCATTGAAGGCCCATCTTCCAGCTTATGAATAGGGGTCTTGACTATTTACACCTCATTTAGGAGGTTGAGAGCACACCCCCTCCCCCTCCCCTCCCCTCCCATGCAACCAGACCTAACCCCACGCAATACCCACCCACCGTCGGAACCACTGCCCCTGCAAATTAAAAACAAAAAACCAGGTTTGTTAATTTCTTAATTTTTTAAAAAAAATTTCGACACTGGCATATACACTTTAGTTGATAAATTGTTGTCGATGAGAGTGTATATTTTCGATCAACTATTGTCTAAAAAAATTAAATTGAAACATAATGGACTAAAAAAATTTAATATCTAATATGTGGCCAAACTGACTATTGTTGGAAAATGTATTTCGAAGTGAGCTTCGACATATCTTATTCAATCATATTGGAGTTGGAATGAATGCAAAATAATTTTTTAAACATTGTTGTAACCAAAATTTGAGTAGGAAAAAATAAAGTGAATTTTGTCCTATATTAAAAAATATAAAATGAGGAAGTGGGTATTGTGAGGTTTATCTCAAATCCTCCTAGACTAGACGAGTGCTACTCGTCTTGTGAAGATCAGGTAGATTCTACTCTGCTACTGTACTCGTCTGTTGGGCAGATCAGTCGAGATACTTAGTTGATAGAAGTCTTCTGAAGGACTCAGCTGTTGGGCGTATCAGCTGGTGGAGTCAGGCAAGTTAACTCAGACCAGATCAGATGAGTTGGAGGAGTCCAAACAGATGAGATGGGTGTTGCGAAGGACAAGACGAGTTGGGAAGACCAGACAAGTAGAGGTCTGACCAGACTAGTTGAGTTCTGTTAGCAGGGTTAATTTTTGGCTAAGTATGGAGTCGTCTTGTCTTGCGAAAACAAGTGAAGGGCAAGGAGGTCAATTCAGATTGGGTCACGCGAGAAGTGTGAGTTTGTTACATGGTTGTAACAGAATCCACGTGGCAATCCTCACACGTTCCATGCACGCTGCAATCATCCTTGGCAGCCTATAAATAACCCATTACTTGTAATTGTAATTCTTGACGAGTACGAGCATTCGTTTTGAGAGTTGAGAGTTCACGAGCGAAGTGAGGATAAATCCCTTTCCGAGTGATGAGTGTTTGTAAACATCTCTTATACTAATCAAATTGAAGTCGTGTGTCCAGTGGATGTAGATCACGTTGATCGAACCACTTAAATCTTCTTGTGCTCTGTTTTTCGTTTTCGTTTATATTTGTGAATTGCCATGCTTTCGTTGGATTGAATATTGGTCGATTATTTTGCTTGTGATTGGAGACGTCTAATCGGAGTCGAATATCTTTGACAATCGTAACAATTGGCGCCGTCTGTGGGAATCGGAAACGAGAGGAATCGATTGTCAACCATTAATCAATTGCCAGATCGAAGATGGAGAATTCGACCAAGTATAATATTGAGAAGTTCTCAGGCACGGGTGACTTTGGGCTGTGGAGAGTGAAGATGCAGGCTCTCCTAGAACAGCAAGGCTTGTTCGACGTGCTCGAAGAGTCTACAGCCCCAGCTGGTGAATCTACAACAGTTGCTGCTGAAAGGAGCAAGATGCTCAGGAAAGCTCGAAGTAATATTCTGCTCTGCCTTGGTGATAAGGTTCTGAGAGAAGTTGCTAAAGAGAAAACCGCGAAAGAGGTCTGGGACAAGCTAGGTAAACTTTACATGGTTAAAACCTTAGCTAACCGTCTCTATTCGAAACAGAAGCTGTATGCCTTCAGAATGGTGGATGACAAACCCATTCCGGATCAGCTTGATGAGTTCAATAGAATTCTTGATGATCTAGAGAATTTAGATGTCAAGTTAGAGGAAGAGGATAAGGCTCTGATTCTATTGAGTGCTCTCCCTAAGTCCTTTGAAATCTTAAAGGATACCATCTTGTATGGTAGGAAGGAAAGTATTACATTGGAGGATGTAATGCTGGCTGTCAAATCCAAGCTGCTGCACAACAAGACGTCTCAAGCAGACAAGGTCAGTAGCGGAGAAGGATTGGCAATCAGAGGTGGCCAGAAGCGATCTGGTGCCAAGAAGGGGTCTAGTCAACCCAAAGGAGCTGATAAGGGAAAATCAGTTGTGTCCAATCAAGGTGAAGCAGTGTGCTACCATTGCAACAAGCCTGGGCACTATAAGAATGCTTGTCACAAATACAAGCAGTTCTTGAGGAAATCTGGTGCCAATACCTCTAATGACAAGAATCAAGCTAATCAGACTCAAGTTGAGAAGGAGCAAGAAGGCTATGAGTCTGCTCAAGCGCTAACCATCACATCCTCTACAGAACAGCAAGCATGGATCCTTGATTCAGGGTGTTCTTTCCATATGACTCCAAGACGAGATTGGTTTCATGACTTCAAGCAACAGAAGGGCGGTTCTGTTCTGCTTGGGAATGATCACACTTGCAAAGTTGTTGGAGAAGGTAGTGTTGACCTGAAGATGTTCGATGGGGTAGTAAGAATACTCAAGAGTGTTAGGTACGTACCTGAACTCAAGAGGAATTTGATCTCACTTGGGATGTTGGATTCTATGGGCTATAAATTCCAGTCGGCTGATGGAGAGCTCAGTGTGTCAAAAGGGGAGCTGACTGTCCTGAAAGGTGAGAGAAGGAGTGATCTCTACTTTCTTAAGGGAGAAACAGTAGCTGGTAGATCAGATGTAGCGGAGGTGCAAGACAACTCGATGTTGTGGCACAAAAGACTAGCTCACGTAGGCGAGAAGGGTCTAGTGGAGCTGTCTAAGCAAGGTCTACTTGGCAAAGACAAGATCACTCAACTCGACTTGTGTGAGTCTTGTATTCTTGGTAAGTCCAAGAGACTTAAGTTTGGTAAGGGTGTTCACTCTACCAATGGGATCATGGACTACGTCCATTCTGATCTATGGGGGCCAGCGAGGAATCAGACGAGGTCTGGTGGAAAATACTTCTTGTCTATCATAGACGACTACTCAAGAAAGGTGTGGGTGTCTATTCTCAAGTCGAAGTCAGAAGCATTTGAGAAATTCAAGGAATGGCTCATTGAATGTGAAAATGTCACAGGCAAGACTCTCAAACATTTGAGAACTGATAATGGTCTGGAGTACCTATCAGACGAGTTCAATGCGTTCTGCAAATCGAAGGGAATAGTACGGCATAGGACTGTGCCAGGGACCCCTCAGCAAAACGGAGTAGCTGAGAGGATGAACCAGACACTACTTGAGAGGGTCAGGTGTATGTTGAACATTTCTTGTCTGCCGAAGGTGTTTTGGGGAGAGGCTGTGTCTACTGCAGCCTACTTGATAAACAGGAGTCCTTCCTCGGCTGTGCAATACAAAACCCCAGAGGAGTTGTGGTCTGGACGTGCAGCCGATTACAATCATTTGAAGGTATTTGGATGTCAAGCTTATGCTCATGTCAAGCAAGATAAGCTTGAGCCTCGAGCATTGCGATGCGTGTTTGTTGGGTATCCTTCTGGCGTGAAAGGATACAGGTTATGGTGCCTCGAAGCTGGGATGCAGAAATGTATAATCAGTAGAGATGTTACGTTTGATGAGAGTCGGATGCCTCTATCGGAACAGACTAGTACGAGTACTAGTGCAGCTGATAACCAACCAGACGAGACAC
Organism: Galeopsis tetrahit; assembly: GCA_963675135.1. NCBI lineage: Eukaryota > Viridiplantae > Streptophyta > Magnoliopsida > Lamiales > Lamiaceae > Galeopsis > Galeopsis tetrahit. The sequence goes on along the minus strand of OY776125.1, from coordinate 66,476,310 downwards.
AAGTCGAGGTGGAGCAAGTTGACTCCACAAGACCAGTTGGAGATGATATTGATCCAGATGAGGAGGGCGATCCTCAAGGCGAGAATGATCTTCAACATTATCAGCTGGCACGGGACAGAACCAGACGAGAAGTCCACCCACCTCAGAGGTACGGTCAAGCTGACATAGTCTCATTTGCATTATGTGCAGCTCTTGAGGTGGAGTCTCTGGAGCCAAAGTCTTATTCAGAAGCCATTAGCTGCCACGACAAGGAGAAGTGGATTGTTGCTATGGAGGAGGAGCTGCTTTCTTTGAACAAGAACCAGACATGGGAGATTGTTCAGAGGCCCAAGAACAAGAAGTTGGTTGGGTGCAAGTGGATCTATAAAAAGAAGGTGGAGGCTCAGAGGGGTGGCAGACTTAGATACAAGGCAAGGCTTGTAGCTAAGGGATTTACGCAGAAAGAAGGTATCGATTTCAATGAAATCTTCTCACCTGTTGTGAAGCATTGTAGCATCAGAATCTTGTTAGCTATGGTCGCTCAATATGAATTGGAGCTACATCAGATGGATGTGACCACAGCTTTCTTACATGGATCTCTAGACGAGAGGATCTACATGAAGCTACCAGAAGGGTTGGACATAGAAGAAGGGGAAGACAAGGTCTGTCTATTGAAGAAGTCCCTCTATGGCCTCAAACAAAGCCCTAGACAATGGTACTTGAGATTTGATGAGTACATTTGCTCAGCTGGTTTTACAAGGAGCTTGTACGACAGCTGTGTCTATTTCAGACGGGTTGGGACTGGTGTTACCTATCTTCTGCTGTATGTTGATGACATGTTAATAGCAGGCGAGTCTATTGACAGTGTTAATCAAGTTAAGGAGATCCTCAAACGGGAGTTTGAGATGAAAGATCTTGGTGAAGCCAAAGTGATTCTTGGGATGGAGATCAGTAGACTAGACGGGTCTATTCTGCTGAGTCAGCCTACTTATCTGCAGAAGGTGTTAGAGAGGTTCAGAATGCATAAGGCAAAGACTGTCTCTACTCCTATTGGCCAACATCATCGATTGTCCAATCAGATGAGTCCCAGGAACAGCCAAGAGCGAACTCAGATGAGCAAGATACCTTATGCCAGTGCTGTAGGGAGTTTAATGTATGCTATGGTGTGTTGTAGACCAGACTTGACTCATGCTATGAGTGTGATCAGCAGATATATGAGTGATCCAGGCTTAAACCATTGGGAAACGGTTAAGTGGGTTATGAGATATGTTCTGGGATCAGCACAGACGGGTCTGAAATTTCAGAAGATGCCAAGTGAGGGGGATGCACTTGTGGGATACGTGGATGCAGATTACGCAGCCAATGTTGACACTCGAAAATCCTTAACAGGATATGTGTTCACTCTATTTGGTACGGCAGTGTCGTGGAGGTCTATTCATCAATCCGTAGTTGCATTGTCTACTACTGAAGCGGAGTACGTGGCCTTGACTGAGGCAGTTAAGGAAAGCATGTGGCTGAAAGGGATTCTTAAGGAATTTGGTTTATCTCAGAACAGTGTGACTGTCTTCTGTGATAATCAAAGCGCAATTCATCTCGCAAAGCATCAGGGGTATCACGAGAAAACCAAGCACATTGATGTGAAACTGTACTTTGTGAGAGACATTGTGGAGAAGGGGAGCGTCCAAGTGGTTAAGATAGCTACTGAGGAGAACCCTGCTGATGCATTTACTAAGGCGTTACCAAAGGAGAAGTTTGGTTTATGTCTTAGGTCAGTTGGTTTGCATTAGTGACCTCTGCGGAGAAGGCTACTAGTCTGGTGGCGGCAGATTAGTAGTGGAATCTGTCCTTTGAGAAGGATAGATCAGTGTTGCTTAGTTCAAGGTGGAGATTTTGAGCTAAAGGTGGAGAATTGTGAGGTTTATCTCAAATCCTCCTAGACTAGACGAGTGCTACTCGTCTTGTGAAGATCAGGTAGATTCTACTCTGCTACTGTACTCGTCTGTTGGGCAGATCAGTCGAGATACTTAGTTGATAGAAGTCTTCTGAAGGACTCAGCTGTTGGGCGTATCAGCTGGTGGAGTCAGGCAAGTTAACTCAGACCAGATCAGATGAGTTGGAGGAGTCCAAACAGATGAGATGGGTGTTGCGAAGGACAAGACGAGTTGGGAAGACCAGACAAGTAGAGGTCTGACCAGACTAGTTGAGTTCTGTTAGCAGGGTTAATTTTTGGCTAAGTATGGAGTCGTCTTGTCTTGCGAAAACAAGTGAAGGGCAAGGAGGTCAATTCAGATTGGGTCACGCGAGAAGTGTGAGTTTGTTACATGGTTGTAACAGAATCCACGTGGCAATCCTCACACGTTCCATGCACGCTGCAATCATCCTTGGCAGCCTATAAATAACCCATTACTTGTAATTGTAATTCTTGACGAGTACGAGCATTCGTTTTGAGAGTTGAGAGTTCACGAGCGAAGTGAGGATAAATCCCTTTCCGAGTGATGAGTGTTTGTAAACATCTCTTATACTAATCAAATTGAAGTCGTGTGTCCAGTGGATGTAGATCACGTTGATCGAACCACTTAAATCTTCTTGTGCTCTGTTTTTCGTTTTCGTTTATATTTGTGAATTGCCATGCTTTCGTTGGATTGAATATTGGTCGATTATTTTGCTTGTGATTGGAGACGTCTAATCGGAGTCGAATATCTTTAACAATCGTAACAGGTATAAAAGTATGAACTCATTAATTAGTAGCTTGTGTATATTAAACGAATGTGGCACCGATTTTTTTTTAATCAGTAAAAGATTTTTATTTGCAAATATAACAGGTTAAGAGCCATACACAATTTTATCTAATTGAAAGAAAAATATGCACTCCTTCTTGCTAAGCTGCTGCTCCCCTTCCTCTCCTAATCAGACTTGGCCTCCTTCGAAGCAGGTTGTTGGATTATTCCTCCAGTTTTCAATAAAACTGGAGCACTCCTTTACTTTGTAGTATTTGTGTTCCTAGCCATGATTTCAGCTTAAATTTTATGGTTTCCACAACTTTTCTCCTGTCCATTTTGCCTTCGTTGAAGCATATATCATTCCGCAAATTCCATATGCTCCACACTACACCTATCCATATTGTTGTTGCCATTGTTCCATTAACCCCTCTGCCCAGCATCCCATTAAATTGCAAATAGTTCGTACCTGGGTCCCAGTGAGTGATCACCTGCTGTTGCAGCCATCCGTTTATTTCGTTCCATATTTTGCGAATTTCCTTGCAGGTGAAAAATGCGTGTGGGATGGTCTCATCCATTTCCTTGCATAGTTTGCATTTTGCTGCTTCAGCTGGTAAGAGTATACCTCTCTCGCTGAGCTTGTCCGCAGTTGGTAGTCTCATACGTATAACTCACCATGCTGTGATCGTTGCTTTCCTCGGGGCCCAATTTCTCCAAAGTTTCTTGAATATTTTCTCGAGAGGATTCTGAACTGTCTCTCTTCCTTTGGCTTGGATTCTCCTCTCATATGCTAATTAATTTCGTGTGGCCTGTTAAATATTTTTAAGGCCCGAGCCTGGCCCATGGCCTGTCATATGCTTTTTTTTTCAGACTTGGTCTGACCTTTTTAACAAATAGACCTGGCCCGAAAGCCTTTTAAAGGTCTTTTTAGTCCTATTAGTGCATTTAAAAAAAAACATACAACACTTATATTTCATGAATTATAAAAAATCGACTAATTATATTGCTTAATGGTTATTAGAAATTATATATATTAACTATTTAAGATGTTTTCTATATTTAAGTATAATATACCATATATATTACTCCCTCCGTCCCAGGATTGTTTGCACCAAAAATGGGGCACGCAAACTAAGAAAAAAGTGTAATGAGTGGAGAGTTGAGGGGTAATTTTGTAAACTTTTATGAATAAAGTAAAGTGAATGATTGGATTGAGGTTAAAAGTAATGGCATTTTGTGTAAATATGTGAATATTGTGAGGGTGGGATTTATGAAAAAGTTTCCTTTTTGGGTAGTGCAAACAATTGTGGGACGGACGAATAAGGAAAGAGTGCAAACAATTGTGGGACAGAGGGAGTATATTTTTATATTATATATAAATATATATTAAATTAAATAGGTCGGCCTATTGGGCTTAAAGGCCTACGAAAAAGCTCAAACCCGGCTTATTTAACTAAATAGGCTTTTAAAAAAGTTTGAGCCCAACTAGCTTGTTTATTAAACGAGCCGAGCCGAGCCAAGCCGGACTTTAATAGGCCGAGCTGTAGGCCCCTGTCGGGTAGCCTGGCCCATTCCCACCCCTAAAGTGTTTCCATCTCCATGAATCAGATTTGTCTTGCTCCGGTGCTTTCATGTCAATGAAAACAATCAACTCGTTAAGTAATAACCTCTCCTTATCCAACAGTCGTCTCCTACACTGCCATTTCCAACTCCACTAGGCTGCCCCCTCCCATCCCCCATCTCACTTACTAGTTTATGCTTTTGGGAACTCAGCCGGTATAACTTTTTAAATTTTTCTTTCAAATTTTGGTCTCCCACCCACCGGTCATACCAGAACAAGGTGCTACTCCCATCCCCTACTACCACCTCGAGTTCGTCCCTCAGATTATTTTCCTCCCCTCCCTCGTATAAAGTCGGTAAATCCCTCCACCACCCTGACATTCTGCTTCCCCCCTTCCTCATAGTCCCCCAAACAAAGATTTTAGAACTCTCACCCACAACCTCTCCCCCTCCTTTAGGAATCGCCAAATCCACTTCCCTAATAAAGCAAGGTTAAAAGATTCTAACTCTCTAATTCCCAGTCCCCCTTCCTCTTTTCTATTGCACACCTCCTCCCAGCTCACCCAAGAAATTTTGGATTTATTCTCGTTCCCACCCCACAGGAAGTTGCGTTGGAATTTCGTTATTTCTTTAATAGTTTGCTTTGGTAATTTGAAGAAGGATAGGGTTGTTTTATTAGATTCATTTTTTCTACTTTTGACTCTTGTAGCTACTTATTGCCTTGAAATTTTTCGTAACTGCTGAAATAATTAGAGTTGTTTTAAAAATGAATTGAATTATTGGAGGTTATTTCCAAAAATTAAACATTGAATTTAATTGGTTGAAACTTACAATTGTGCCATTATTGAGGGGCTTTGAAATTCAAGTGTTCAAATTTATTTGGAAAATTAAGACCTACACTAAATGGCTCAAGGTTACAAATGAGGGCTGCAACAATTACAACCAAAATTGAATTATCATTTAAAATTCGAATTTAGAATGATGGTTTCAGTTTTGGTCCAATTTTTATTGTCATCTTTATTGCGACAACCGTTTCAGATTTGGGTCGGCTATATAAGTAGTTGCAACCCATCAGTCCTAAGACATACAAAACACACAAACATGAAATATTGGAGAAGGTACAGACATATTCCGGCAATTGCTACGCTATTTTGCATTCAGTTTTTGATCTCGTTTCTTTGGCACTCTGGTGATATATATTCATGCAATTTCTCATTTCGACGTAAGCAAAATACTTGTTCTAGTATTGTTGCTATTTAATCGTTGTATCCTGGAAAACTGACGTCCTAATTTTCACTAGCACCGAGAGTGAATGACGAATATTATTTTAAGGAAATCGGGCTACACGAGCCTCGATTCCTCGTTTTCTTATAATTATTTTAGCCATTTACTATGCTCATTTTCTAACAATATCCAACCCAAATAAAAAAACTGGACAAAAACCGAAATTGCCATTCTAAATTGGATTATTGGAGTTTATTTTCGAAAATTAAACATTTAATTTAATTGGTTGAAAGTTATAATTGTGTCATTATTGAGGTTGTGACAGTTTCAGTCCAATTTTAAAATTCAAATGTTAAAATTTATTCAGAAAATCAAGACCTACACTAAATTGAGGGATACTAAATTCAATTTTACAATTGAGGGATACAAAAGTTACAACCACCAAAGTCAGAGTTTGAGTAGCCACTAAGAACTAGATCATCATCTGAAGGATACCATAACCCTCGGTTAATGGTCCCCTTTAGATACTTCAAGATCCTCTTGGCTGTCTCCAGATGACTTTCTTTGGGGTTTGCTTGAAACCTAGCACATACACCTACAACGAATGTTATGTCTGGTCTACTAGCAGTAAGGTATAACAAAGAGCCAATTAATGCACAATAGTAGGATTGGTCGACTGATTTAACTTGCTCGTCTCGTTCAATCTGATAGGTTGGTTGCATAGGAACTCTAACAGTTTTACAGGTCTTAATACCAAATTTATCCAATAGATTGCGTGTATAAATTTGCTTGATTTATGAATATGCCTTCTAGTGATTATTTTACTTGTAGACCAAGAAAGTAGGTCATCTCACCCATCATAGACATCTCAAATTTACTTTGCATGAGCTTCGAGAAGCTCTCACTAATGCTCTTATTTTGTGACTAAAAAATGATGTCATATACGTAAATTTGGACAAGTAAAATGTCTTTCCCTTCTTGTCTTCTGAACAAAGTACGATCTACTTTGCCCTTAGTAAAACCATTTTCTAATAGAAAGAGTGAAAGAGTGTCATACCAGGCACGCGGGGCTTGCTTCAAACCATAAAGAGCCTTCTTCAATTTGTATATTTGATTTCCTTTGACTTCGAAACCAGGAGATTGTTCTACATAAACTTCCTCAACAAGTATACCGTTAAGAAAAAACACTCTTTACATCCATTTGAAAGACAATGAATTTCATATGAGCAACATAAGCAATAAATAATCTAATAGCTTCTAGACGTGAAACAGGTGCAAATGTTTCATCATAGTCTATACCCTCAGCTTGAGAGTAACCCTGAGCTACTAGTCTAGCTTTGTTTCTCACTACAAGGTCATTCTAATCTTTCTTGTTCTTAAAAATCCACTTAGTGCCTACGCCATTGTGCTTATCTGGTCTATCGACAAGCTCCCATACATCGTTTCGAGTGAACTGTTTCAGCTCCTCTTGCATGGCTATTACCCAATTACTATCAGCCAAGACTTTTTTCACAATCTTAAGCTCAATATTAGAGAGAAAACAGCACCAGCAAACGAGAGATGGATTAGTTCCTTCTTGCGATTCAGAGAGCGGTCGTCTAGTCTTGACACCTCTACTGGAATCCCCTATTATAAGATTAGTTGAATGGGATGATTTCCTGTTCTTTCTACTCTTAACAGGCACGCTCTCATCATCTAAATCATCTACAGCATCATGCATATCTATATCATCTATATCAACAAACTTGTCTATAGAGGGAGAATAGTCAACCAAAGTAGGCATATCAACTGGTCTAGTAAACTTACCTTTTTCACTTACATTTTTCTTGTCTTCATCATGAAGAATATTCAGGAACGGGTTGTATGCTTGTACAGATTCATATACGTATGATTTGTCACCGGATTGAAGTTTTAATTCATCTACTTTCTTACTGATCTGGTGAGTAGTCGAGTCCTGTATAGATTCATCGAAGACAACATGTGGTGTTTCTTCCACACAAAGAGTAGAGTAGTTGAATACTCTGAATGCCTTGCTAGTGGAGGAGTATCCCAAGAACATCCCCTCATCTACTTTAGCATCAAATGCATTCAACTTGCTCTTACCATTGTTCTGAATGAAACATTTACATCCAAAGATATGAAAGTATGAAAATCGTGGTTTTCTACCTTTCCATACCTCATAAGGTGTCTTACCATGAACCTTATGTAGAGCACTTCTGTTCTGGGTGTGGCAAGCAATGTTGATCGCCTCTGCCCAAAACTTTTGAGGAGTGTTGAACTCTGCTAACATAGCTCGACAAGCTTCTTTAAGTGTACGATTCCTTCTTTCTACAACACCATTCTATTGCGGGGTCCTAGCTGCACTATTAGATGTTGGATACTAGCTTTAGTACATTAGTCATTGATAAACTCAGTGCCTTTATCACTTCTAATCTTGATAATGGACTGACCCTTCTCAACTTGCAACCTCTTTAACAATTCTGGTAGTTGAGTTTGAGTGTCACTCTTCTTGTGTAAGAAGACTACCCAAGTGAACTTAGAATAGTTGTCTACCACAACAAGAGTGTATCTCGTACCATTCAAAGTTGGAAGTTTAATAGGACCATGAAGATCCATATGTAAGAGTTCTAAGACTCTACTAGTTGAAAGAGTAGGAATTGACTTAAAAGAAACCTTCACCTGTTTACCTTTCTGACAAGCATAGGCGTCTGTGCCATAGCCAACTGATCTCTTTAGGACTTTTAACAAGAAGGATCGCATCTCGTGGACAACTATTCCAATTCACAATATAGATACTGCCTTGTCTGACACCGATAAGTAGAGTAGTGTGTGTTCTTTTCTCAATGATTTCACATTTTGAGCTTTTGAACTTCACTTTATATCCCCTGTCACAAAATTGTGAAACGGAAAGCAAATTATACTTCAAACCTTTTACGTACGAGACGTCCTGAATCTCTACCATTCCTTATTGTTCCAAAGCCTTTTGTTGTAGCCAAGGAACTATCACCAAAGATCACTTTCGGGCCTTCCTGTTAGTGAGTAATTCCTTAGTACCAGTCATGTGGTGTGAACAACCACTGTCTATGTACCAGGCCTCACCAACTGACCCGCATTTTCTATAAAGATCAATTCGACCCTGCATTTGGTGATTTAATAATTAGGTACCCACTATTCATTGGGGTCCTTTTGTGTTAGTATAGCATTAAGAGGAACCCATATATACATTGGAGTTTTAAACAGTTGAGACCTCTTCAGTTTCTTACCTTTCCGGTCACATAACAAGACTTTGTTGGCCTTGTCTGAACTGTCAGCAGACCTTATGTCTACTCGTCTGAGGTAACCTCGTCTGGTTTCAACCTCTTTTCGAGCAGTCATAGTTGGTCTTTGATAGTTCTGATATGGTCTAAAAGCTTGTGGACCATATGGTTTGTAGATGCGCCTTGGTCTATCCTCACTAATGATGTCATAGGATAAAGGTGGAGGATAGAGGACTGATTGATTACGATAATTTAGCACATACTTCCTAAGTTTAGTTGAATAAAGCTGAGACTGCCTTATGAAAGGAGGTCTTGACTTGTTCCAACCAGTCTGTACTTATCTGGGCCTAGTCTGCTGAGAATACCTCTACTGGTACCTGACCTGATCTGGTCTGACCAGATTAGTATACCTCTACTGACTTAGTGTAGACTGTACTGGTCTATCTACAACCTTCTTTTTACCATTCTTGGTAATAGGAACATTGTTTTTGGACTGTACTTGTATATTAACTTTGGGTTTTGCACCATTATCGTATTCCATAGGCTTCTTACCTTTATCTATAGGTAAAGAACTTGAACTAGCAACAGTAGTGTTCTTATCTACTGGAGTAGACGAGTTAGGCACATCAGCACCCAACCCTGTCTTGTCAGCTGGTGATCTATACCTATCTGATAATTTTTGATTAATCTTTGAAGATTTAATCATATCAGCTAATTTTAGGTCCAAGCTAAGCACTTCAGTTTCTAAGAACCTATTGCGCTCTTCGAGTTTTTCGCACTTAATCTTTAAAGCATTAAATTCATTGGTCTCTTTAGCTTGGGTTTTAAGCATACCATGATATAAGTTATCTATAAATGCATATTTGTTTTTAAATTGAGATAATTCTTTAGACAAGCGTTCATTCATGATAGCTAAATTAGGATCTGCTCTTGACTGAGCTTCACGTAGACTAATAATTTCTTGTTTTAAAGATATGTTCTCGTCACTGACTTCCACGAATGCTTTATTAGTAAATAGGAGGTCTTCTTCAGTCACTCCATTGGAATGATGAAGACTACTCCCTACTCCACTATCAACAGTGTCACTTTCATCAGATTTAGAGCTATCACATGAACGAAAAGAAGTAACAAAAGATACCTCGAGTTCTATTTTAGCCATCATAGCCAGATCATCAACAAGAAAAACTTCTTTTTCGTTGCTGGAGAGGTAATCAGAAGAAGATGATGGCAACTCGTCTGATTCCGAATCAGATTCATCGTTAACAAATAATGCCTTCTTACCTCAAACATACCTTCGATCACGTCTTGCCTTCCTTTCTTCTTTGCCCTCAGAGCTTAGATCAGGGCACTCACAGATGTAGTGTCATGGCTTATCACAATTATAGCATAAGGAATCATAAGTAGACTTTTTAATAGGAGTGTGATTTCGTTTCCTATCTCGTCTATCTGAAGGTGTTCTATCCTTTCTATTTGAAGAGCTCCTACCTCTTATGTTCTCATTGGAGACCTCATCCCTTCTTTCAGAAGAGGTGCGATCTCTTCTGGTCCCAGAAGAGTCCTTGTTATCGGAGCCCTTATAATCCTTATAGAATCTTTTATATCTACCATATCTCTTATTCAATTTATCAAAGCGCTTTATCATCAGACTCATCTGTTCCTTAAGGCTAAGGTCAGACTTCTCCAACTCATCTCTAATACTAGAAGGTTTAGACTTAGATGTTCTAGAGTCTAGAGGAGGAGGCCTTAAAGGCAACATTTTTGGAGGCTGTGTTGTCCTGATCACTACCTGCTAATTCATTGAGTTCAAACTCATAGGCTTTTAAGGTTTGAAAGAGAGTTTCTGTGGACCAAGTATATATGTCCTGTGTGGTCTTGATTATCATCTTGACCATCTTCCACCTCTCGTCTAACAACTTAAGAACCCTAAGGTTAATCTCTCTAGGGGTGTACTTCTTACCAAGAACTTCCAAATCATTCATAATACGCGTAAAACGAGTATCTAACTGGTCGATGGTTTCGCTAGGTTTCATTTTAAACGATTCGAATCTTTGGACGACAGTAGACAATTTACTTTCTTTGATCAGACTAGTGCCTTCACAAAGAACAACTAATCTATCCCACATTTCCTTAGCGGACTTACATTTAAGCACTTTTCCTAGATACTCATTATGCAAGGTGTGTAAAATGAAGTTTTTCGCTATGCTATCCAAATTATTCTGTTTCATTTCATCAGTTGAAAGTTCTGACCTGGGTTTGGGTACTAATACCCCAACAGCTTTAGAAGGATCCAAGGTAGCCGTGTTTGGAGTCATGGTAACGATCGGACCATCCTTGACGACAGACACCATAAGATCGTGAGTAGAGCTGAAAATTGCTTCCATGCGCAATTTCCAGTAGTCGTAGTCTGAAACAGAGAACTTTGGTAGTTTTGTTGCATTAGTATCCATTTTGAAGACATATAAGATCGGATAAAGCAAAGAGATCAAGTAATAACACAGAGACTGAATATTAAGTAAAATTCACGGATCAATTCTTAGTGGACAACAAGACTTTCCCCTAAAGTCTTTTTGGTTATCTAGAAATAGCAGTCCGTTAGAACCACTGTTTTGATACCACTTGTTGGTCCCAGAAGTCGAGTTAAGATTAGAACGAGTTAAAAGTCTAGAGGGGAGGGGTGAATAGACCTTTAAACTTTTTCTAAATTATATAAGAGTTTAATCAATTAACTAATCTGCTAAGCTGATCTACTCAGCTTGTCTAAACAGTAAGCTAGTCTTGCAACCCAGTCTACTATGTAACAATCAAGTTTATCAACTAACAAATACAAAGTGTGGAATATCAGAATTAATACGTAGGGCCTTAAATATTTATACTCGACTCTAGATTATGAATATTTACTTATAAATCAAACTGTTCTGTTATCAAGTAACTCATCCACTCAACAAGATTTCTCAATCTAGTTGTTTATACTAATTCTTTCAAGAACTTAAAAATATAAAACAGTAAGTAAATCAAACACGAGATTTATAGTGGTTCGACAAGTTGTCTACATCCACTCTCACAAACCCAGTTGTGAAATTTATTAACTCTCCGTTCTTGTGGCTTTAAGCCCCAAGATATAAGACTTCGATCTTATCGATTACACTACCAAGTGTATCTTCGATCTAACAACTAGTAATTTTGATCAAGCAACTAACACGCTTGTTTACAAACTAAAATACAGAAAATAAAACTTCTCTGAATGAACTAAGCCTTCTGAATGTGAACTTCTATTTTGGGCTTTTTCTTTTGTACGATCTTCTTGACTTTGCGAGTGCTTGAATTCTTTAAGACTTCTTTATTTTGAATGCTCTGTTCTCTCTTCAATAGTAGTAGTATCAGTAGTCTTTAGCACTTGAAGATCATCATCTATTTATAGACGTGACTTATCAAGAAAGTTTGTTATCCTAACCAACTTAGGGGTGGGTAAATATACTGAAATTTTGGTATACCGAGCTTCTTTTCTTACTGAAAAAATATAGAAATTATCGAAATTTTCGGTATGATATTGTACCGAAATTTTCGGTACGATAACGACATGGAAAATGATCATACCGCGGTATTTCGGTATACCGAAAAAATTTCGGTATTCGGTATGAAACAGTATATCGATATACCAAAATATCGAAACCTTAATAAAATAATAATTTTATATTATTTTTAAATTAAAATAACTTTAATTATTAAAACTTAAATAAAATAAACCTTAAATAATTCATCTCGTATAAAACAATGCTTCAATATTTTCGGTATGAATTGGTATACCAGTATTTCGATATGAAATGATAGTTCAATATTTTTGATATGAATCAGTATACCGATATGGTACGGTATATCGATATATCGTACCGAAAATTCGGTATACCGAAATTACGGTACGGTATCAATATGAATTTTTACATACCGAAAATTTCAGTATACCGAGATTACGGTATACCAAAATTTCGGTATGGTAACGATATGAATTTTTTCAATATCGAAATTTTCGATATGATAACGGTATGGTCGGTATACCGTACCGAACCACCCTTATACCAACTCTTCTTGATAACTTCCTTCAACAAACTTCATAACCGTTTCTTGATATATTTTCTTCACTTTGATTCAATTATTCAGTTATAACAACTTCTAACTTCCTTCTTTAGTCTTCACACGCTTTAAAATTTGCTTCACATATTCTATACTTAGAATATTTCTGACTTCTTCTTTTATCTCGTCGGGTCTGCATGTCTTCTAGTCTTGATAGTCTTCTGGTCTTCAATATATCATCTATTCTATTAAGCTAAACTAAACTAGTCTATTACATTACTTTAAGACTTTATATAACAGCTTAGTCAACTTAGAACTAGTTACATCAAATCATATAAGCTTTTATACAATCTTTCAAGCTTATCTTATAAGACCTATTACATTATGTAATCTGTTTCAATATGTTTCAATATTACTTTATTATCCCCCTAAAAAAAAAAAAAAATTACTTTATTATATTTCAATGTGATCTGTTCTTGTCTTATACAAGACGTCTTCCATAACAGATCAGTCAACACTTAACATATATTCAATTCTTCTTTTTGGCCATCAAAACTTATCTTATCATCAACTTAGAACTTGTCTTAGGATTCATATCCCAACAACAACTCATATGAGTGTATACAATTTACTAGATCCTATGAAACTGTCTCCTATGAAAGCTTATGACTTGTTCATCTCAAGGACGATTCTCATCTTCATATGGCTCGTTGGTCTCAATCTCTATGGGTTTGGGCCTGAATTGGGCCCAATCCATCATCTCAAAGGTCCATCATCAAATATATCAATAATTGTCCAAACCTCCTCGGATATAAGTAAATGAATAATTACGTAATCATATCCAAACCTCCTCGGATATAACTCATCCGGACGCCACATGTCATTTTCTCATAGGACGACACATTTTGTCCACATCAGTTAATATAATTGAAAAACTCTTAAATCATTTATTCTTTTATTTCATATTTAATTTTGGGAAGGGGTGTTACATCCCTACCCCCTTAAAAGAATTTCGTCCCCAAAATTTCGCTTAATCATTTTTCATTTCTCTTAGTGCTCGTTGACTACATAAGTTCGGTTAAAGAGGTAATTACATTTATCTCTAATATTCTATACTTCAAATTCCATAACAATATAAGTTTTATTTACCAATACAAATATGTTCTTTAGCGAAATTTATTTGGCGTCCATCTTATTCTTTGTAAATATATATAGAGATATATTTATATTTTCACCTCTCAAATTATTCAGAATTCTCATACTAAACATGCATGCTTAATATTTTTGGAATTTTTTTGGAACAAGGCCTGAAAGTTGAGTCAACTATCAATTTAAGGCCTAAAAGAAAATTCTTATCGATATAAGGCTCGATTCATATAAAATTATCAATTTAAAACTTAAAATTTTAACGTCGTTAACAATTCATTTAACGGAAACTGGCGAGGCAATTAAGTGCTACATAATATATCAATGTGGCATTTTATTCAATTAAAATATAAAAGAAATATATTTTTTTTCTCCATCCTCGGGTCTACTTCCATGGCAGCAGCACTTCACAGCAAACCGAGTGACAAACCAATCCGACGAATCAATTAATTAGGTGTCAAATATTTTATATGGGTCCTCTTGGTTTGTCACTTGGAAGTGAGGTGAAGTGAGGTGCTGCTGCCATGGAAGAAGACTCGAGGAGGGAGAAATAAAATATTTTTCTTTTATATTTGAATTGAATAAAATGCCACATGGATACATTATGTGTCACTTAATTGTCTCGTCAGCTTCCGTTAAATGAATTGTTAACGGCGTTAAAATTTTAAGCTTTAAATTGATTGTTTTATATGAATCGAGCCTTATATCGATAAGAATTTTCTTTTAGGCCTTAAATTGATAATTGACCCAACTTTCAGGCCTTGTTCCGGAAAATTTCCAATATTTTTATACTTTAGTTCTCGAACTTTTTTCTAAAATTATCGAATATAAAAGAGTTGACAACTTCAATATGGCATAATACGTATGTAGGTGAAATCGAGTACTGGTAATATGCCTTCTGCGGTTGTCCCAATTGACTATTCTCCAACGAGGGTCGTCAAAACGGTTCTTCAGGGCAATCTGCAATCCTGTGTCCTTGTTGCATTCGGGACATAGTCGTTGGTTCTTTGGCCTAACTTCAATGGCAAAATCATTTTCGTTCGTAGACGGGTTCTGATTCCTCTTAAAACTGGGCTGCGAATTTCGGTTCATTGATACTGTCGTAGGAGTTGGCTTAAATTCTAATCCCATGCCTATGGATATAATTAGTGGTCGATCGAAGACCTCGTTGTAGTTCATAAGTTTTAGCCCGGCTACAATACCTCCAACTTCAGGTCTCAAACCCCGTTCAAACCTCATTGCTTTCTTCTCATCGATCTCCACTAGATGTGGAGCATATAGTGACAACTGATTAAATTTCCTCTCATATTCTGTCACTGAGAGAGTTCCTTGTCGTAGGTTGACAAATTCCTGTTCCTTTTGATCGCAAAGAACTTGTGGGAAATACATATCAATTACTGCTTACTTGAATTCCTCCCACATCAAAGACTGCCTTCCTTCAGCATTCAAGGTTCAGTCGTAAGATTCCCACCACTGGGCAGCATCTTCTCCATGTTGAAACTGCGCACAAGAGACCTTTTGTGCATCAGTCAAAACCATATGTTTATAGATTCGCTCCAGACCAACAATCCACTCTTCAGTTTCCATAGAACCCTCTTTCCCATTTAATTTGGGTGGTTTCATACGTCGAAACTGTTCGACAAAATCGTTTGTTCTTGGTGGCGGGTGAGGAATGGGTAAAAATGACGATGGGGTTTGTTGTTGTTGCATAAAGGTTTGGAGAGAGTTGAAGAATTCTCTTGCCATATCGGCTCCAAAAGTAATGTTAGGGGGTTGTTGTCTTACTGATTCTCCAGAAGGGTCCTGACCACCATTCCTAGTAGCTCGTCCACGTCCATGTGGTGCCATCCAAAGGATTGAAAAGAAAAGAATATATCACTTCGTATGCGTGTGATAAAACTTTCAATAACAGAACCCAAAAATCATATGGATACTATTGAAGAATTCAGATGGATGAAGATTTGGAAAGAAGTGTTGCATTACATTATATGAAACATCATATGGATACTATTGAAGAATTCAGATCGATAAAGATTTGGAAAAGATAAAAATCAGATGGATATCATTGAATAATTCAGATCGATGAAGATTTGGAGAAAGATAAAAATTGAAAAAATTGTTTATATTTTTCAAGTTTTGTAGATGTATGATCAAATTAGTGATTGTATATAAATTATTTTTCAACCTTTTTATATATGTGTTTAATTGTTTATAATAATGATCTTTCAACTTTTTTTGGATTAATTGTGTATAAATCAACCTTTTTATATTTTTTTAGGAAGTCTACATATATTTAATCGTATATCTCATTGATGATTTTGTTTGTCATGTTTTTTTAAGATGAATTTTAGACATGTTCTGAATGATTCTTTTGAGATATACCGATGAATTGATATAGATTCTCCAGGTACTTAGATCTTTATTTTTATCCATGGGAAATGCGTCGAAGAGGAAAAACCATTAAAACAAATTGTTTCATTCAATAACATTATATTTTTTAATTGACTGAGTGCTCAATTTTTTTCTATGATTATTGCGTTTAATTTTTCATTTTTAATGGTATTCTTCATATTTGTGTTTTAGGTATGAGTTGCTGGATAAATTCTTTAACAACTTGGATTGCTCAATAAGACAGCTCCAATTGAAGAGATCTAACCCAACATTTTCTAGTATTAGCTCCCAAATTGAAACCTTAACTCTTTTGCGTTGATTTGCTGCCCCTCTCACACCTCCGATTAACCATGGTAATTTTCAACATTATAGATCTTTGATTTTTTTTTTCTAGTTTCTATTCTAAATTATAGATCTGAGTTGTTTGCAATTTTTTTCCCAGTTTCTATTCTAGATGTGTTTGATTTTATTTTTTTCAGAAATAATTTGTTTTGATAAATGTGTATGAGGATTGCTTGTAGCGCCCCCAAAATTCCGGTGAGCGCTACGGTTTGTAATAAACATTTTTTTTTACTTAAATAAATTCAAGTGGAAGACTTTACAATATAAGAAACACAAGTTTTTTTTTTTAAAGGTCTAACAATACTTGTGCCTAACTCGTGTGTCACCCACACTTCTAAGCCAAACATATACTTGACTAAAACATTACAAAGGTAAGTCATTATGTACGTGATGTGATGTCTAAAATATTTTAACATTAGAAGATACGACAATTGGAAATAAAGTTGTCACACGTGCAAATTAACCTTAAAAGAGTAGACAAAACATCCTAGTAGTTTCAAATAAGTTCGATCAGTTGACCCAGTAGTTCATACTTAATTACGGAATTAAACTTAAAGATAATGTGCGTCGTAATAATCCTAAAGATGTTTCTTACGTAAAGCTTAAACCTTTAGGAGAATGTTTATTAAAGCTTGCCCAGTCAGTCACATGTCCGCCTCATCATCAACAAAACCTGAAATGATTAAAGTAACATCATGAGTCTTCTCCAGGAGGAGAAGCCCAATGAGATAACATTTACTATACATGTACATTAAAAGGACTAATTAATACGTCAATCGAGTACATGCCAAGTCCCGTGGACCCGGCTCACTTCACACAGAACATGGTCCGAAGACTTATCTGTTTCACACATAGCATAATCCGTAGACTTGCCTATTTCACACAGAGCACAGTTCGTCAACTTGCTAATTTACACAGAGCATAGTTCGTTAACTTGCTAATTCACATAGAGCATAATCCGAAGATCTGCATGCTCGTATTCACACATAAATTAATCTAACTAATGCAAATGTAAATAAATGTTACCCACTTTTGTCGTTTGGTGATAGCGGGCTAGCCTCCTGAGGATCCGACTGACTTGCACTGCACTCGACACATTTAATTAACTTTTAGGTTTAAAGTATATATATACGTGTATCTTCTTGTACATATCTATATAGGTGACACTATCAAATATCAATAAGTTTAAAACATTTCTATTCAATTTCGTCACACATCAAATGGTCAATTCTAGTTATGAAGCTAGTTGAAATCACATGAAAATACACGTTGGAGAAAAATAGTTAAGTTAATTCTAAGCACCTTTAAAGTTTTCACAAAATAATTCGTTAAACTCGTTCCATACGTTAAATCGTCTAAAAAGACAGCATGTAGTAAATTATTTATCATAAATCATATAAATTCTTAAAACTCATAATTTTTGTACAGTAGACTCCTAACATATAGTGGTGCACATCATAAAATTTCCATTAAAATATAACTTATATAATATTACTTGTAAATTTTGTAAGATCATTGAAAAACAAGACCCGAAGATGGACTGTGACAAGGAATCTTCTAAAATTTATTAAAACTTTTTTGTTCTTTATAAAAATTCAAGGCCAAATCCTACACCATTACAAGGACCAAGGACCAGTAGTAAGATTTACAAAAACATCACATTTTAATCTTATACATTGCTATTTAAGCATGCATTTCTTTTGACCATTAAAACAATCTTCTTTTATTAAGAAGAAGCATTGTGTGTTAGAAAAAGCATTAAAAATATAATATAAATCCAAATGTGTCTAGGTAAAATTCATATGAAAGCCAAGACAGACACATTAAGTGAACATATTAGAAAATTTGCCCAAAAAACGAAGCGAGCTACCTTACAGTGCCTTGAAAAACCACATAATTAATTGAACATATTAGAAAATTTGCCAAAAAAAAACAAAGCGAGCTGTGTGAGAGAATTTTTTATAATCTCTACCAAATATGTGGTAAAAAGGTTTAAGCTAAAAACATTGGAAAATGGCTTGCAATGACAAAAATTGTTTTTCAGCTACCATAATACATATATATTTGCCTCAAAAAGACCTCCCAAACCTATTTTAAACATCCATGTGTACAGTAGAAAAAATGGACTCAAATCACACAAGCAATCTAAATATAAGCCTCAATGAGTCAAGCAAATCCAACAAAATTAACTTCTAAAACAATACAAATCTCAACCACAACCCATAAAACATTCTAAATCAACACAAATCTCAACCACAACCCATAAAACATTCTTATGGTTCAAGTAAAAAAAACAATTTAGTAACCACAAAACCACAAGATTAATTAACAGTAAAAAAACACAAATCTCAACCACACCCCATAAAACATTCTTATGGTTCAAGTAAAAAAAAAAAAAAATTAGTAACACAAAACAAGAATCATAAGGAAATAACAGAAGCCATATACATCGTTAAAAAATATTATTTCTTTAAAACCGTTTTTAAAAAATTGGTCTTCATACCTGACTCTTAATCTTTCAAAAAATGATAGTGAAAAATAGAAAGATTCTCAACCCTTCAGGAATGACGTTGGTGGAGAAGATTCATATTTTGTGTCGTAAAGATTTGAAGAGAAAGCGTTTTGAGAAGAGGAGCATTTGAGAAGGAAATGAGTCAAAGAGAAAAGAGTCTTTAGAGAGAGAGAATGGTGGAGGTGATTAATATTTTGTGTCGATTCGAAGAGAGAAGGTTTTGAGAAGAAGAGCAATTGAGAAGGAGAGAGATAGGAGAGAAAAGAGTCTTTTAGAGAGAAAAGACGCGTGAAGTGAGAGTGAGGGATGACTTCCGTATTCTCGGTGTTTTAAATAAAAAGTCTTGAATTGGTTTAATTTTGAGAAAATTTTATTTTTAGTCCAGTTTCATATATTTCAAAATAAATCCTTTAAGTTTCAAATTTACAAAATACGTCATTTACTTTTCAATTTTAATCCCTTTTTAAATCAATTTTAATTCTTTATATTTTGAAGGAATTAAAATTGATAAACTTAGTGCCACATATATTAAAAAAGCCACATCACTTTATATTAAAATAAAATAGAGCTAATAACACCCCAAAAAAACCCTTACATAAATAAAGAGTAAAATAATTTTAAAAAATAACTTGAAAAAATCTGAAAAAATAAGAAACAAAATAAATTTCACAAGCAAAACCAAAAACCAAAGGTGTTGCAGTTATGAATCATCAATGTTAATTATGTGAATCTTATTCTCCTCTATTAATTGAAATGTATAACTAGATGCAAATAATTTTTTTGGGTGAGACTATTAACACCGCATAAAATGTTATACACACCCCACTAAAATTTAAATATCAATTTTTATTACTAAACATACCCCAATTCAATCTTTATTATTTACCCTTTATCCCTCAAAACAAATACAAATTGAATAAAAACTAAAAATTCAATTAAATCATTAAAAATATTTATAAATTTTAAAAATTAATTAAAAAAATATTCAATAATACGAAAAACTAAATAAAATTTGAAAATATTTTAAAAAATCAAATAAATATTAATAAATATTTGAATGAAAAAATAAATTAAATCCATATAAAGTATAAAAATATTAAATAAATCAAATATAATTTATAAAATAATTAAATTAAAAATACCAATTAATGATTCAATTTTTAAAAAACTAAATAAAATAAAAAATGAAAGAAATATCAACTCAATCAATAATAAATATTGAAAAAATTAAATAAATAATAAAATCTTACTTTTTATTGATTTTTTTAATTTACTTTTTTTTTTACGTTTTATTGAATTTTTCAATATTTTTAATTTAATTTTTTAATTTTGTTTTGATGATTTATTTTTTAATTTCAGATTCTATTTAATTTTCTAAGATTTGTTTTCAAAAAAATTAATTAATTTAGGTAAATTAATTATTTTTAAAGATTTAGTTAGTTTTTCAGATTTTTTTAAGTTATTTTTTTATAATTATTTTGCTCTTTATTCATATAAGAGTTATTTAAACATTTTATATACATTTATTTTTGTATTTTAAATTATGGGGTGTGTATAGAATATTTTGGAGTGTTATTAACTCCATTTTTTTTTAATATAAAGTGATGTGACATGGTGATGAGGCTTTTTTTAATATATGTGACATCAAATTTGTCAATTCTAATTCTTTCAAAACACAAATGATTAAAATTGATGTAAAAAAAGATTAAAATTGAAAGGTAAAGGACGTATTTTGTAAAGTTGAAACTTAAATGATTTATTTTGAAATGTATCAAACTTATAGGCCTAAAATAAAAATTTCCTCTTTAATTTTAATTTAAAAGAATTTCAGAATTCAGAATTTAATGTAACATTATTATTATTATTATAAATATCTTTTTACTCCATTATTTGTTTATTTTTCATATTAATAATTTACTGGATAAATTACTTATTATTCAATTATATTATACTTTACTTCATTTTAAACTTATCTTCTCATCTTATTAAATCGTGACGAGTGGGTCACAATCGAGTCCGATCTTCTCAGTAAGCTATCTTGCAAAATTCTGTACAACTCATTGAAAACATTAGTTCATAAATTACATAAAATCATATATCTTTAACATTTCAATTAATTTGACATTTAATACTTAAAGAAATATTTTAATTTCTAAAAATCATGAAATGCAAATTTAAATTTTAAAAACAGGTGTTACATTGATTTTCTTGTTTGGTTGAATTCAATAATCTTGTTAACTAAATCTTTCGTGAAATTGCATCAGTTTGTAGTTTTTGGGCATTTATTTATTTTGTTAACTATTAGTAAATCCTCCATTGGAGGAGCCCTTAGTAAATCCTCCTATTTCGCAAAATGGTAATTAGAGAAGGAGGGCACGGACTCGGGAAAAAAGCGAAGGCGCAAAGGGTCAGTCTAAAGCGCATAGGGGATTTTGGAAAACTGGTTTTATTTGAACTATCACCAGGCTGATGGTATTTTTTCCAAAATAATTTGTTTTGATAAATGTGTGTGAGGATTGATTTTCTTGTTTGGTCGTGTTAGGAATTAATATACAAGAATTAATTTCCACCCTCTCTACAAGTTCGAACTTTTAGATGAGACAAAATTCTTTCATGGTATCAGAGCAAACCGGGCAAATTAAAACGACCTGGGTTCGATTCCTGTTGAAAGCACTTCACCCATTTAAATTGTTCACTCGATGGGCCTCCTCCCCAAAAAAGGGTAAGAGGTGTTAATCCGGCCCACGAGTGAGGGGAGGAGTTTTAGGAATTAATATATACTCCCTCCGTCCCACAAAGATAGCCACATTTGACTTTGCACACAGATTAAGAAAAATCAATAAATGCAGTCAAATTGAGCTAATGTGCCCATTTTACCCTTGAAATCTAATACTCTAAAATCTGTTAAGCATTAATTACTCTTATAAATTAGGGGTAAAATTGACAATAAAACATTTAATACTAAAGTAAAAGAGGAAATGTGGCTATAATTTGGGACATCCAAAAAAGGAATATGTGGCTATCTTTGTGGGACGGAGGGAGTAAGAATTAATTTCCACCCTCTCTACAAGTTCGGACTTTCCGGCCCATGAGTGAGGGGGAGTGTTAGGAATTAATATATAAGAATTAATTTCTAGTCTCATCTTTTAGATGAGACTCTTTTAGACTTTTAGATGAGACGGAATTCTTTCAGGTCGAATCTTTTAGATGAGACTCTTTTAGACCAGGTCGAATCTTTTAGATGAGACTCTTTTAGACTTTTAGATGAGACAAAATTCTTTCAGGTCGAATCTTTTAGATGAGACTCTTTTAGATGAGACGGAATTCTTTCAGGTCGAATCTTTTAGATGAGACTCTTTTAGACTTTTAGATGAGACGGAATTCTTTCAGGTCGAATCTTTTAGATGAGACGGAATTCTTTCAGATCGAATCTTTTAGATGAGACTCTTTTAGATGAGACAAAATTCTTTCAGGTTGAATCTTTTAGATGAGACGGAATTCTTTCAGGTCGAATTCAATAATCTAGTTAACTAACTCTCCTCCACCAGGCTGATGGTAGAAAAGCACTGAGGGTCGTCTCAAACTTACCTATGAAACAGCAGGTCCCAATGAGACGGAATTCTTTCAGGTCAAATTCAATAATCTTGTTAACTAACTCTCCTCCACCAGGCTGATGGTAGAAAAACCAATGAGACCTGAATTCTTTCAGGTCGAATTCAATAATCTTGTTAACTAACTCTCCTCCACCAGGCTGATGGTAGAAAAGCTTTGTTAATCGTCTCAAACTTACCTAAGAAGCAGCAGGTCCCAAGAAAAAGAAAGGAAAAGTGAAAGTTGAATGTTAGAGAAGAAGAAGTCCCAAGAAAAGCGAAAGTTGAATGTTAGAGAAGAAGAAGTCTAAAGAAAGGGAAAGGAAAGGTTGAATGTTGGAGAAGAAGAAGAAGAACTTCTAAGGTGTGTAAAGGAGGAGATGGAATTTCTCCACAATCATCGATCAGAAGTGCATCGAAGCTCAAAAACAGGCTGAGGAGGATGTGTGGTTCTCCTCTCCATCCCTTTCTCCTCCTCCTAAGTCACTTGATATGAGCTCGGATGATGAGCGCGCGTGAATATCTAGATTACATTTTTTACCAAAATGTCCATCTCCACCTCCATCTCCTATTTCATCTCGTATTGCAACTATTTCAATAATTGACTTATATCCATCTCCTATTGTAACAATTTTATTTTTTTTATAATTCAGATTAAATTTACTTTTAATTTAACTTTGCTTTGATACTTAACTCACAAATCACATTCTCAAGAATTATAACTTTCCTTTGATACATAAAAGGAAAGCACACAAACTCACAAATCATATTCTCATATGAAAGCACACAAACTCATAAATTATTCTCAAAAAATATAAGTTTATACATAACTTTGCTTTAATAAAATGAATTGACTCTTCATCTAGCATGAATCTGAAGCCGTAGATTTCCCGTGAATTTTAAGTTACTAAAAATGGATAAGATATTTTTTTTAATAAAAATACACTATGATAAATATATGTATAAATTATTGGAGATATTATTAAAATAAAAATATATGGTTATATGTATATACGCCTACTAGTTCAAAATCCGCGTATTACGCGGGGTTGAAATAAAGTTATTACATATTTTAATTTTATACGAAGTAGTAGTTATTATAAAAATTGAATTAAAAAAATAATCTTTTAATTACGTAGAGATTTAAAAATATATATTTAAAAATTAAAAAAGTAATTTTAATAGCAATAGAGATTACATTATCTATATATATAAAAGGAAGAAACTTTGTTCCAACTTCTGCCATGTGGCTCTCCTGCTTCTGCCATGTGGCACTTCTAATGGACACATGTCGTTTTAGCTTTGTTCTCCTCCTGCCATGTGGCATATGACATTTGTTGATGTGGCACAATTTTTCTCCATAACTTAAGTGACGTTACAATTTTTCTCCATAATTTCAGTGGCAGGCGTTACAATTCTCATTAATTCAACCAACTGCTTCTTCAACTATCCGGTATGATTGAAGAAGAATGAGTGTTTGATTCAAGGCGGAGAAAAACTATGGCGGCAGGAAAAGAGGTATGTAATTTAAGTATTATGATTTTGTAAATTTTAATTAGTAGGTTTTTTTGTTGGCCGTTGAATGCAGTTTTTTGATGTTCCTATCAGTATCATTGAATCATTGTTTGCGTATGTGATAACGTGTAGCTCTAATTATATGTGTGTATGATGTTCATTATACTATAGAAATCTTAAACATATTGTTAGCAACTATTAAGATTATCGAACTCAATTTTAGTTGCCTATTGCTATTGGCTATTGTTAATAATCTCCCTAAAGTGTCAAAGCAAGATTATTCATATATTTTTTTGTTGCCTACAATCTCAGGTGGATATAATTCATATAACAATCCATTGCCAAGACAATATAGTAGATTTTACTATTTGGCATATTTGGGGTTCATTTATCCCTGTTTGCCTTTTTTTGGTGTAAAAACCAACTACAAAAGCTGCAGATCTTAGATGTTCTGATCCCATAAGGTTCTGAATTCTATACATATTTGTTCATCATTTACTATATTTATCTTTACTACCAAACAAACTTACTGAATTTTTTTACAAGGTTTGCCTTAAAAGTCAATATATATGTTTTCTATCCAAGACATTGTAAAAGTCATGGTGGTGGATTTGAGAAAGAGAGACATGAAATTGAGTTTCCTTCATTAAGTTTACATTTTAAGTAAATATTTTTTCTAATATGTTTGTGTTCATCTTCTTAGATGATTTATTTTCATGTTTTAGTTATTCCAGATGGTGATGAAGGTTTCATATCTAGGTGGAGATATAAATAAAAAAAATCATATTTGTTCATCTTATGTCTAATTTATTTTTCAAGTCGATCTCTTTTTATTTTTTAAAATGTTCTAATATCACTACATCTACAAGAATATATACATATATGACCTCCATGTCGGACTTCCAGGGACTAATATATGTGAAGTAAAGACGATTGAAAGAAATGGCAACTCATATTACTTGGTGAGAGGTGCAAACAAAGAACTTTGTAATGAGCTTATTGAAGAATTAAATGTCATTTGTAATGTATTATCATTAAGTCTATGTTTTGGATTTATGCATGCAGTCTTTGATCAATTTGTATATATTTGTAGTTTTCGTGTTGGTGTTAAATGTTGCTCACACTTCTCCATTATTTTATCATTGAAAAGTTATTGTATGTTATTTTAGTTGAAATATGTTTTGTTGGAAGGAACATGGAATGAGACTATCTAATATATTTTGTTGGTCCCAAAAGGAGTGTGACACGTGTATGGGGGGGGGGGGGGAATACACGTGTATGTGTTTTTCAAAAAACTTTTTGCAAGTAATCAACACAAATAATCAGAGTCAAATAAGTTACACAGTATGTCAAGTCCTATGAAAATACTAACAGTAAATTCTAACAGATCTCAACAGTATGCAACTTATATGCGGAATAAATGATAGGCCCTATTATACTCCTTAAATGATATGCACTCAAATGCTAAACTATCAAGTAGCAGTAAGCAATTATAACAACACAAAAACTTAAGCAAGAAGATAAATGCAGTAAGTAAGAACACAAGATGTATAGTGGTTCGGAGGCTAAACTGCTCCTACGTCCACTCTCCTAATTTAATAGGATAATTCCTTAATCTCTTCGGAATTAACTTATTTTTATAGTGCCAAGGTGCACTCTACTTCTTCTTCTTCTTCTTCTTCTTCTTCTTCTTCTTCTCTTCTCTTGATTTCTTACAACCTTCTCTCGTTGCAATACTCTCAACACTTCTACGAACTCAACGATACTCTCAAGGTGAAAGTAGGGTTTTGTTTTTGCACCAACTAAGTGTGATACCCTTTACAATTTAAGAACAGATGTAAAGGCTAGGATATCACTTTCTAGGCTTTGGATAATCAAACAGTAAGCTTGCCTAGAGGGGACTAAATATAACACTCACAAATGAATATGCTTAAAAGCTTTATCTCTCGAGTGTTTTGAATACTTTTGAATGCTAAAAATATTGCTAGAATGTGTATGGCTTGTGTGTCTTGTGGTATGTCCCGTAATCTTGAAATGATTCAAGATGTGGCCTATTTATAGATTAAGCAAACTATCCGTTGGTGGAGATAGCAAAACTTATCCATAAATTTGAACTTTCAAATTGTTCAGGGGCCTGCATGCAAATAGTACATGCATTCACGTCCATTCTGCATTCTGCAATTCATTCTCAGAATTTGTTATGCGCAGTGACAGGTGGCATCCGCTTATTGGTTGATTTGGAATAATTCCGTCCTTTCCGCTAACGGCCTCGTACTGGATAAAATGCCTCGTCATTCATCGTCTTTGACCATAAGTGTGCCATGTCCAAAGTATATGATTGTCCAAATTCATCATACTTGACTTCATGAATCCTTGCCACTTTTTCATAACACTTCAGCTTCTTGTCTTCAATGATACTTGTCTTCATATGCTTTGTGCTTTCAGGTCATTTGTCATAGATTCAAGGAATAATCTATCTAAGAAAAATTAAAGCTCCCTAACATATATGAGCTTTTCTAACATGAAAATCTAGACTTGGCAAATCATCATACTTGGGGTTTTACTTAGGGTTTTGGTATCTAATCAAAATCAAATTTTCTTTTATTAATGTAAACCATATCCCAACAATTTCCCCCTTTTTGATGATGCCAAAACCTACTTACTTCAAAAGATCCATAGGGATTTCTTTTTCAGTAGATTTGACAAAAACAGGACAACTAGCATGTGTTTTCTATACTTAGAGAATTTCACAGAATAAGTTCAGATAATTAACCTGAAAAGGGCTAAGTTCTCTGAGTTCTATAAAACTTGATCTAAGCAAGAATCAATTTAAAAATTTGCTAGAGCCTAATTTTTTACAAAAAAATAACACAAGTATAAAGACTCAAAAATTGTTGTCTA
Organism: Galeopsis tetrahit; assembly: GCA_963675135.1. Classification (NCBI taxonomy): domain Eukaryota; kingdom Viridiplantae; phylum Streptophyta; class Magnoliopsida; order Lamiales; family Lamiaceae; genus Galeopsis; species Galeopsis tetrahit. The sequence goes on along the minus strand of OY776125.1, from coordinate 66,449,108 downwards.
GTGCATACGATATATAATCATCATCCAAATAAAAACAACACATAGTAAGAGCAGAAGGTTGTAAATTCTAGCTCTTAAGGAGCAACAATTGTTTGGAAATTTAAAATAAACGTAGATAAAGAGTTCATAATAACTTGAATCTTGACTTGACCTTCAACAGCTTTATCACTTGGCTGCATCTGACTTCTTCTTCAGGAAGGTTGGGAGTTCCTTGAACAGTGGAGTCAGCCCATATGATGCAAAGTGTCTGTTCTTCAAGGCCATGACTTCCTCGTTCTTCCCAATCAAGTCTTCATCCTTGACAAGTTGCAACAAACTCATCAGTAATAGTTTCTCTATCAATACAATTTCCATCAGCCTTCATTGGTGGAGTCCAAAAAATCTGTTCAGGAGCCTTGGCAATCACTTTTTCCTTCTGAGCAGCTTCAAGAATCTTTGTGTATAGTTCTGGATAATTCTCCATCATAAAACCTTCATAAAGACAATCAATGTCTTCAAAGTCTCCCCATCTCTTAACAACATAGAAGAGATGATCCCATACTCGATTGGCTTCTTCCCAAGCACCATTGAGTTCAGCAGGAACCCAGCTGTCAGTATGAGGGAGCCTTTTAAAGGTTTCAAACTTCTTTTTAGCTCTGTTTTCCATTATCAGAGCATAAGAACTCTTGTAGGATTTAGAATTTCCTGGATTAAAATCTTTGTGCCTCTTCAACCTGCATTCCTCAGCATCTTTGAACATTTTAGTCCTTTCTTCAATAACCAGCCTTCTTACTCCTCTCCTGGTCTCTTCATCCTGACCAGCTCCTTCAGCAAAGATATTTGCAACTTCTTCAAAAACAGGAATTTTGGCTTTAGCAGGTTCAGCAGCAACTTCAAGAGTAGCTCTCTTAACAGGCAACTTATCTTCCCTTCTAATCAATGTTGAAATTTCCATTTCCTCATCATCATCTAGTTCACTGGACTTGTACTTCTTGCTTTTCTCATGATCAGAAATATCAGCAAGCTTCTTTCTTTTCAGAGTGGGTTTCCTTATCTTTCCACTTCTGGTTTTGGGGCATTCTTCCTCCTCAGTTATATCAGTAATTTCCAGTGTTTTGGCCTTCCCCTTGCCAGTGCTTTTGCTACCTTCCCCCTTACTCTTCAACTCTTCCCTTTTCTTCAAATCTTCCCCCTTCTTCTTACCTTCCCCCTTTTTGGCATCATCAAATGCCTCAAGGTTAATGGGGTCAGTAGGGTTGGCATCAATCTTTGCCACAATAAGTGAGAGTTCTTGTTGATAGGTGTCCATTCTCTTCATCTGAGCAGAAATGGGGTCAACATGGCTTAGCAAAAAGGCAGAAATAGTGGAACTTACAGACTCTTCCACTTGCTTCTTCACAGCTTGATCAACTTGGGTTCTCATCACTTTTATTATTCCCTACAAGTTGTCTTTGAATAAATCAGAAGCAGCATTCAGTGAACTCTTGATGGTTTCTCTAATCAGTTGATCTTTCTGACTTCCTATAGACTGAGTCAGCTTTTCAATGTCCTTTGACAGCATCTGGGAGATTTCTTCTTTCTCCTTGGCAACTTCATCCTTTAACTTCAGAATCCCCTCTCTTTCCTTCTTGATCAAATCCTTTTCAGTGTGGAAGTATGTGGTAACAACATCTCACATGATCTTTGATGACTCATCAATTTTGAGGGTAGAGTCCTTCACTTCCTTTCCAATACTGTCCATCTTTTTATCAAAGGTATCAAAACCTTTTTCAACAGCTTCTAGCTTGATGGTTGTGGAGTTCATCTTTTCTTCCAAACTCTCCACTTTGATACATAAATCCAGAGCATTATTATCAACAGTTTCTTCCAGGTTCTCCATCCTCCTTGTTATCCTTCTTGCCTTTTGTGTTCAAATTGAATAAAGACTTGTGTTGGGCTTCATTTGTAGGAATGATAGTTTCATCCAAACTGTCCCTGACATACTTTCCCATGTTTAGGCATAAACCTACAACATTTTCTAACCTCTTTCTTTCAGCTTCATCAATTTGTTCAATATGAGTACTGAACTCATCCTGCACAGCTTTCAACCTTTCATCCTCCTTATCAATGATGCAGACTTCAGTTAGTGGAAGAGCATCTAGGTGAATTGGGAACTCCATCGAAGTTGATAGTGCTGCAGCTATTGCCTCATTTTCCAAGGTCTTCTTCATAGCAGCTGGTTTCTCAGGTTTCACAACTCCTTCCATAGCAGTGTTGGCCTCCACTTCATCTTTCTTGGCCTCAGCTTCAGTGACTTCAGCAGTAGTTGACTTAATCAACTCAGCATCATGAATGTTAGGATTTTCAGCAGTTTTCTCAGTTGGAGTTTCAACAATAACAATCTCCATAGATTCAGTAGTTTGAACAACTGGCTGTGCTTCTTCTTCAATATTTTCAATCAATTGACTTTGGTCAATTTCATCAATCTTCTCTCCTTCACTGGTTTCTCCATTCTTTATCTCTTCAATGGCAGTCTCAACTCCATCAAAGAAATCTTTCTCAGCAGGCTTTTGACTTTCATTTCCTTCTTCAGTGGTGTCTACCTCCATGACAATATTCTTTTCATCACCTTTATCCTCAACTGTCTTGGACTCTTCTTCAGTCTTGTCCTCAGTGTTCTTGGACATCTCCTCTGTCTTGTCCTCAGCTTGCTTGGACATCTCCTCTGTCTTGTCCTCAGCTTGCTTGGACATTTCAACAACCTCCTCCATCATGTCTTCAATGTTCAAATCAATCCCAGCAATAATGGATTGAATAGCCTCCTTCTGAATCTTAATGTTCACCAAGTTGGCAAACAACCTTTCATCTGTTAATTCGAAAGTAGATTCCACCTCAGCAAATTCTGTCAATCTGGTCTCCTCATTTTCCCACCAGTCCAGTCCCTTGGACTCAATAACTTTCCCAATGTCATACATCGATTTCTTCCTTATGTCAACAATTAATCTAAGATCATAGAAGGTTGATCTTAAATCAGGATATTTGGCAAGTTGGGGGTAAAGTTGGTCTAAGAAAAATTTGGATTCATCTCTCAATGACATTTCATAGGTGTGTTCAGGAGCTGTGTCTGATTTGGATGAGGGTTGGGATTCATAAAAAATAATGGGTATGGGGGTATCAGACTTGTAGGCAATTTTAAGAATGGTTGGATCATTTAAGTGAGGGGTGGTTTTAATAGCTTTTGGGCTATTAATTGATGGTTCTGGATCATTTAAATCCAAGTTTCCAGGTGATACTCTTCCTTCTTCATCACCTTCATCATCATCATCTGAACCTTCCAGTTCAGCTTGCTCATCCACATCCATTTCTTCATCAGAAGTATCATCATACTCCTCTTCAGTTTCTTCTCCACTTGAACTAGGGCTTGACATGGCCTTCTTCTTATTGGATTTTGAGGTTGTTTCAACCTCCTTTCCCTTTCCTTCCTTCTTGGCTTTTTCAAGAATGTTGATCACCATTTGTTTTGCTTCTTCACTCCTTTGCTTGGCAGTTTTGGCTTGCTTCCTTGTTGAGGCTTTTGGTGATTTGATCTCCAGCCCCAATCTTTTCTGAGTTCTCACAGATAATTGTCTGAACAATATTTTGGTGGTGTTGAACTTAACTCCATCTTCAACAATGTCTTCTGGTCCTTTCTTGTATAAGAAAGCAGCAACTTTTGTACAGAAGGCTAATGTCTTTTTGATAGCCACCTTCCTTACATCCACAATTTTAAACTTTGCTTTATCTTCTGCAAGTTTCTTTAGAAAGTAACCTTTCCAGTTCATTGGCTTCTTTCCTCCATCAATGACTGCTTTCATCAATCTTACCTTGGATTTGCTGATCTGATCATAGCTTCCTGTGGTGCACATCACAGTCTTTGCAACCACATCTAACAATAATTGATGGTCCTCTTTCAGAACTCTCTTGTGTAGACCAGATTTGAGAGGTACAGGCTTGTCCATCCACTGGTTGGCAATTTCTTGTTCATTGTTCCTCATATACTCTTCAGGGTCCTCTCCAGTAGCATTTAATCCAAATAAATCATCAAAGTCTTCTTCAGTAAACTCGAACTTTTCAGCAGTCCTTTTGGTTGTATCTGGTTCATGAGTCATAATGTATCTAGATCCTGAGCTTTTCTGAGTTAATGTGCCTAGGAACTGAGTAGTTGAAAGTTCCAGGCATGTTTTGGGGATGGCCTCGAGCCATTTTCTCAGTCCAGCTTGCTCCAGCCAAGTAACTATCCTCTTTGTGTGTTTGTTTGACAGATTATCAAAACACACAGTTTTCTCAAAATGGAGCATGGTTGCTTCACTCAAGTAGTTCCAGTTGATGTTCAAATCAGCAGAGTTGAAGTCAACTAAAGCATAAACAATACATAGGATTAACATGGATAATCATCAAAATCTTTCCATATAATTACTGAGCCATATGATTAACCTATTTTTAATCAATATCTTGCATTTATGTCTAAAATTTATTGTGGATAGATTTACAGAGCATGTTTACAACAACATAATACCATATCCAACAATGTATTTAAGTTCATAATCATGCTATCTAAAAGCAATATATGTATGATTCTAAAACATTATCAAGATTTTAAGCACAACAACATGTATTTAACAACATATCACTCAATAAATGACGAATCCGTAAATATAGCATTTTCAATAGGGTCATTTGAACTAAAACAGAGCATGTTGTGTTTACTTGAAAGTTTGATATATATGCATGTTCTTCAAAATATAAATATGAGAAATACTAACCCATTTCCAAAGACATTTTTGTTATAGAAATAGAGCTTTGAGCAAAACTTGAAGATGAGCTTGAGGATTCTTGAAGAATTTAGTTTAGGGCTTTTTCAGAAATTTTGAAAATGTAAATTGTGAAAAATTCTAAGTTTCGCTTTTATACTTCCTTAGTTGTACGTTTTGAAAAAGTGTTAGGTGTAGGGCTGAGATTAATTTGATCGAGATCAAAGGCTTAGATCAATTTTGTTACACCAAAGGACGCAAATGTCGTGTCCAGTGCATAGTGAATTACTTTTTCAGAAAAATCGTGCAATTGATCGTCTTTTAGCAAAAATTTCTTGTTTGTCGATTATGAGCATTAAATGCGTACTATAATGATGAACAAAGTTTAACTTATATGAAAAAGAAAACTTATCTACAGTCAAGTGACAACTTGACTGAATAACCCTTGACAACTTCTATTGAAGTTTCTCATGTTCTTTGTCATCCTCTACGTTGTCCTTCGTAGTTTTCCTCGTACTTGTCGAGTATCTTTCCTTGATTTTACCCAAGAATGCCATGTACTTTGTCCAAGTTTCCTGCATGAAAATTCTTGAAAATAATATCAGTATGTGAAAAATAAATTAATGAACTTTGACTTGTTTCATCTAACTTATCCTTCATCTGGATTGTCCTAAGACTTCTCTCTAAGTTCCCCCTTGGATTAATACTAGTATCTCTGGCATGAATTAAAGTAATTCCTTATACTTTAAACATTCTCTCCAGGATCTAATAAACCAAGTTCCATTGAAAGTTCCTTGAACCTTGTTTCAGCTAGAGGTTTTGTAAGAATATCAGCCTTTTGCTTATCAGTATGAATCTTTTCCATTCTGATGTCCTTTTTCTTAACATGATCTCTGATGAAGTGATGTCTAATATCCACATGTTTACACCTTGTGTGTAACACTGGATTTTGAGTAATAGCAATGGCACTATTATTATCACAATAGATAGGTACATCTTTTGTGACAACTTTATAATCCCTTAGCTGTTGTTTGAGCCATAGAATTTGAGCACAACAGCTTCCAGCAGCCATGTATTCAGCCTCTGTGGTTGAAGTAGCTACAGAAGTTTGCTTCTTGGAAAACCATGAAATCAATTTGTTTCCTAAGAATTGACAAGTGCCAGTAGTTGATTTTCTGTCTATCCTACATCCTCCATAGTCAGCATCAGAATAGCCAGTCAACTCAATGTTGTCTTCAGATGGATACCACAATCCTAAGTTCACTGTGCCTTTTAAATACCTAAGTATTCTTTTGGCAGCCTCTAAGTGACTTTTCTTTGGATTGGACTGAAATCTAGCACATACACCAACTGCAAAAGTAATATCAGGTCTGCTTGCAGTTAGATATAATAAAGAACCTATTATTGCTCTATATTCAGTGGGGTTGGTATCTATTCCATCAATGTCAGGATCCATTTTCCAATTTGTATTCATAGGAATCCTAACTGGTTTGCAATTTTCACAACCAAACTTCTTGATCATTTCTCTAGTATACTTAGCCTGATTGATGAAGATTCCTTTCTCTGTTTGTTTGACTTGTAAACCTAGGAAAAAGTTCATCAATCCCATCATTGACATTTCAAACTTCCCTTGCATGAGAGTTGAAAATTTCTTGCACATATCCTCATTAGGTGAACCAAAAATGATATCATCAACATATATATATGTACTAACAGAATATCATTTCCTTCACTTATCCTAAATAAGGTCCTATCAACTGTGCCTTTCACAAATCCATTGTCCAATAGGAATTGTGATAGTGTCTCATACCAAGCTCTTAGTGCTTGCTTGAGACCATAAAGTGTTTTCTTCAATCTATACACTTTGTTTCCTTCTTCAAAACCAGGTGGCTGCTCCACATATACCTCTTCTTTAAGTACACCATTCAGAAATGCACTCTTCACATCCATTTGGTATACCTTGAACTTCATATGAGTTGCATATGCTAAGAAAAGCCTAATTGCTTCTAACCTAGCTACAGGGGCAAAGGTCTCATCATAGTCTATTCCTTCATGTTGACTATAACCTTTGGCAACTAGTCTGGCTTTGTTTCTAACTATAACATCATTTTCATTCTTCTTGTTCTTGTAAACCCATTTAGCTCCTACAACATCCTAATGTGTTGGTTTGTCTACCAGCTCCCAAACATCATTCCTTTTGAACTGATTTAGTTCTTCTTGCATTGTTGTAATCCAGTTGGAGTCTTCCATTGCTTCTTCAATGGTTGTGGGTTCTGTTTCAGAAAGAAAGCAACAAAATAAAGCACTCTCTCCATGTTGTCTCCTAGTGATTACACCACTAGTAGGATCACCAATGATCTGGTCTGAAGGATGAGCATCTAGCCATGTCCTTCTAGACTGATCATTTACAGATGTGTTGGTCTCATCTGGTTCAACATTTAATTCATCATAAAATTCAGGAAAATTAAAAGCTGGATCAGTTTCATATTCAGGGGTGTTGTCCATGTCATTGACATTGGTATTCTCAGGTTGAGTTCCCCCTAAATCATTTGATCCTTGAACTCCCTCAGCATCACCAGCTTCTTCATTGGGAGAACTTACCTCAGGTTGAGTGGGTTCATTCAACTCAACATTGCAGTTTTTCTCAGGAATGTTGACTTCAGGTAAGTCGTCTTTATCTTGAATGACTTCAGATATGTTGGATATCTTGAGGTTGTCCAAGTCAGGATAATGTACATCAGTAAATACAGATTCTTTTCTTTCACCATCTCTTAGCCTTGTCACCCTTGTGTCAAATTCACCATGGATTTTGTCTTCTTTGTTTGAGGTCCTGTGCTTGAAAGAAAACTCATCAAAGATAACATGAGGTGTTTCTTCAACAATAAGATTTCTACAATTATAAACTCTGAAAGCTTTGTTGGATGAAGAGTATCCTAGAAAGATTCCTTCATCTGCTTTGCTATCAAATGTTTTTAATTGTTGTTTCCCATTATTGTGAATGAAACATGTACATCCAAAAATGTGAAAGTAAGAAATTCTTGGTTTTCTCCCTTTGAAGAGTTCATAAGGAGTTTTTCCTTGTTCCTTTGTTAGCATGGATCTGTTTTGGGTGTGACAAGCAGTATTGATTGCTTCTACCCAAAATCTCTTTAGAATCTTTGCTTCTGCTATCATGGTTCTTCCAGCTTCCTTGAGTGTTCTAACTCTCCTTTCTGCTACACCATTTTGTTGAGGTGTTCTAGCTGATGAAGTCTCATGAGTGATTCCATTTGCTTGACAATAATCATTTATGTAAGAATTGGTGAATTATGTTCCTTTGTCTGATCTGATCTTCACAATGCTCAAGTGACTCGGGTGAAATTTACATGTTTTAGGGGCACATGTGAAGCGTGTTTTGATGTGGATTTAATTGAATTATGCATCGAATATGATTGTTTAAGCCGAAATGAGAGAAAGGTTGTGTTTTGTCGGTTTTGTAGGAAATACAATGAAATTTGGAGCAAAATACCGACCATACTTTACTGGATCAGGAAGAGGAGTGCATGGTTGGATTCGTCTCGAAAAACGGAGTGGATTAGCCAAAGGAATCGAGTCAATCCGACACCCGAGGTGGAAGGTATGCACGAAACAAGAAAAGGCCAAAATCGAAGAACAAGGCAACTCGGCCGAGTGAGTCAACTCGGCCGAATCTGAGACTTTTGGCTTTACTGCACACTCGGCCGAGTGAGTCAACTCGGCCGAATCTGTAACTTTGGACATCACTGCGCACTCGGCCCAGTGACTCAACTCGGCCGAGTCAAGTTGAATGCCGTAGCTGCTGGATTTGAAGACCACTCGGCCGACTGACCTCAACTCGGCCGAGTCTCGGCTAGACAAAATCGTGGCACGCTTTTTAATTGCTCCACTCGGCCGAGTGACCCCAACTCGGCCGAGTCATCCCAAATTCGGTGCCATCTTCACATTTTGGCCATTTTTTAGGGACCAACTTGCAATTATGCCATCCAAACCCTACCCAAACACTATATAAACACCTTTTCTTGAAATTCAAGCAATTCACCCCCAATTCATCAATTCTCACACATAGTTTCACATACTCCAAGGTGATTTGGCCATTATTCTCTCAATTCTCCATCAATTCAAGGAAGGAAGGATGCAATAGCTTGCAAATTTCATTCCCCACCACAATCTAGACTAAGCTTCTTTGTTCTCTTTCTTTTGATTTAGTTTTTACATTTGGATTTTGTAATTTCATTATGCTAGTAGTTAGCTAAACACTTTGTGGTTCTAAGGCATTGTAAATACTTGGATTGAAGTTTATGAGTAATTTCTTGCTTTAATTGGTGTTTATCTCTTATTTGCATGTTTAATTATCCATTGTAAAGCATGTTGTTAGTGGCCATGATGATTTGCTTAATTCATTGTTAATTGGGGTATTATCGAGAGATTTATTCCATTTAATCGTATGCAAGCATGCAACCCGGTATTATTATGATCTCGAGAGAGGATTAATTATCGGAGAGGGAATTGAATGATCTTAGGGGCTATTTTAGGCAGTGTAATGTTTGTGATGTAGAGATACGAGCCTATGTTGCATGCACTTTTGGATTAATTTGTATCGAGAGATCGATTAGTTCGTCTTGTGTGATCACCCTATATGAGATAACCTTAATGGCCATTTAAACGAGATAACATTCATAAACGGATATCTAGGTGTTACAATTGCCTTGGAACCCACCTTCTTTCTTTGCATCTTCACCCACTTTACTTTCGTTTTATTGATTTGCATGGTATTTGATCGACTTTGTATTTACTCTTTTCATTGTTTACTAGTGAAAATTTTGGTAGATAATTTAGGGTAATTCAACACTTTCAAGTTATCGATCACGTCTAAATAGAACTCAATTAACAAACTACCCTTTTACGCTTAACCTCATTGTGGGATCGATCTCGTGCTTATCACGCTACAATAGACGCCGTACACTTGCGGTTGTTTATTTAGTGTTGCATAACACGTGAATCAAGTTTATGGCGCTGTTGCCGGGGATGTTTTATAGCTCTAGAGTGTAGACATTTTACTTGCTTTCCTTATTTGCAAAAATCCAAAAATATTTGTGTGTTTTACCTTGATTTCACTTGTGATTCTTACTTTCTTTTGAACTTTTGTCTAGACATGGTTTATGATCACACGATCTAGGAGGAATCAACAAGAAGTGTTGCCCTTGGATCCGGAGATCAAAGCCAATTGTAGAAGAAGGAACGTCGAAAGAAGAAGGTTTGAATTGGAAGCCATGTATCGAAGGGAGAATCCGATTGTGGAAGAAGAAAGAAATCAAGAGGATATTGGAGGCATAGTAGAGCCTAATGGGAATGGTGGTAATCGACCACAAGGAGGCTTGAGAGATAACCTCAACCGGAGGATGGAAGAGAATGTCAATGTGGAAGGAGATGGAGAGCAACGGGGGAATGAGGAAAACGGGAATCAAAGAGTCTTGAGAGACCATTTCCGTCCCATCCCTAGACCATATGGGTCCCTAGACCATATGGAGGAGCGGGTAGGGAACCCGTAGACGCTCATAACTTTGAGCTCAAACCGGCGCTAATCATGATGGTCCAAAACAACCAATTCGGAGGGTTGTCGAAGGAGGATCCTAACCTCCATTTATCTCAATTATTAGAGATAAGTGGAACGGTTAAGATCAACCGTGTCCCTCAAGACTACATTCGTCTCCAATTGTTCCCATTCTCCCTCCGTGATCGTGCAAAACAATGGTACATGTCTCTTGATCTAAGGACGATCGAAAATTGGGCCGACCTTGTAGATGCCTTTCTTATGAAGTACTTTCCTCCAAGCAAGACCATCAAGATACGAGGAGAGATTTCTTCCTTTATGCAAGACGAGGATGAGTCATTAGCCGAGGCTTGGGAACGTTTTAAAGACCTCATAAGAAGTTGTCCTCAACACGGATTTTCAAGGGATCAATTGATTTGTTATTTCTACAACGGGATGGAACATCGTACGAGAGGGATGGTAGATGCCTCGGCCGGTGGAGGTTCCTTGTTGGGGAAGACAACGGAAGAGGGTTATGTGCTATTGGAAGAGATGGCAAAGAATGGCAACCAATGGCCATCCGAGAGAAGACAAAACCGGAAGGTTACCTCAACCCAAGATTTGGATGAGAATGCTAAACTCTCCAACAAGGTGGATAAATTGATATCTCTTATGACGGCTAAAGCTTTAGTGGGGCCACGTGACGAGCAATATGAAGAAGCCCACTACATGAACAATCAAAGGGATAGGCAATTTAGAGAGAGGGGTTGGAACGATAGGCAAGCCCGTGAAAGTTCCTCCAATCCAAACCAATATCATCCGAATTTGAGGCAACATGAGAATTTTTCGTATGCCAACCCAAGGAATGCCATGCAACCACCACCAAACTTCAATGTGAGGGATGAGATGATCATTGACCCCTCACCAAAGCCCTCCTTGGAAGAGATGTTTGGTGCATTCATGGGAGAAACCAAAAATTTCATGAGAGAGACTAGGGATAATGAAACCAAAACTTGGCAAAGAATTGATGAGCATGGTGAGATGATCAAAGACGTGACCACCCATATGAAGGCTATAGAGAAGCAAATAGGTCAACTTGCTAACATCATTGGAAAGCAACACGTTCCGGGGCAATTCCCCTTTAACACGGAGCTAAATCCCAAGGAGCAATGCAAAGCCATAAGGTTAAGAAGTGGGACAAGCTACGAAGGGCCCAAGATGCCATTAGAGGAAGAAATGGTGAGTATACCCAAGGATGTTGACAAAGGAGATGGCCTAGTGAAAGAGAAGCAAGAAGAGAAAGAAGGGGAGAAGAAGAGTGGGGAGGCAATCCCTCCACAAAACAAAGGCAAGAATGTAGTGCCTCTCCCATATCCTCAACGGATGAAGAAGAAGAGTTTGGATAGCAAGTTTGTCAAGTTTGCGGAGATGTTCAAGAAGCTCCATATCAATATCCCTTTCGCCGAAGCTCTTGAACAAATACCACATTACTTCAAATTCTTGAAGGAAATAATGTCACACAAGAGGGAAATGGAGGCGTATGAGACGGTGCACTTAATCGAACAATGTAGCTCCATAATTCAAGCTAAGCTACCTCCAAAGCTTAGGGATCCCGGATCCTTCACTTTGTTATGCACCATTGGAGATGGAGGTACACTAAGAGCCTTATGTGATTCGGGAGCTAGTATAAACCTTATGCCTTTGTCCCTCTTTAAATCACTTGGTTTAGGAGAGCTCACACCAACCACAATGAACCTCCAATTGGCGGATAGGTCTATGACATACCCTTTGGGTATAGTAGAGGATGTGTTGGTTGTTAAGGTGGACAAATTCATTTTCCCGGTGGACTTTGTGGTGTTGGATATGGAGGAGGATAAGTATATTCCACTCATCTTGGGAAGGCCATTCTTAGCAACCGGTGGAGCCATTATTGATATGAGGAATGGAGAGTTGGAGCTTCGAATGAACCAAGAGATAGTTACGATTGACATGTTTTGTTGGGATATGAATCCTAGAACAAGTCCTAAATGATGAGTAAAAGATAAAAGATAAAGTTTTGATAAGCCAAAAGAAGACTTGAATATTTTCTAAGTGTTGACCAATCTAGTCTAGTTAAGTTGAAGTCATCTTGAACAGATCAGTAGAGTTCACATAAAAAGAAAAGTATTGTTTATGTTTGAAAGATAAGTACGATGTATAAGTACTTCATATCTGTTCATAGTTGAATTTGTTAAGATTGTTTTTGAGCTATAATTACTGTATAGAGCGCATGATATTTTTTATGTAATAGATTAGAATCATTGTATAGTTTATAAGTTGACTAAGCTTGTGTTATAAAAGCTTAATGTAATGTAATAGTCTTGTTAGGTTAGATGATAGGACTAGATTAGTTCTATTAGAAGTCTACTGCACAAGAAGAGAAGACTAGTCTACTACTCAAGACAGGTGGACTACAAGACAAGTGTATCTACTAGACTACACAAGACAAGTTAACTTGAAGTTAGTTACAGAAACGCGTATTGAAGATGAAATTGAAGAATTAGTTATGGAATAACTAATTAACTGAAGAAACGCGTGGAAGGATAAGAAGAATCAGTTAGAAGTTAGTTTTCAAGAAAGGTTGTTACACAACTGAAAGTTCTTGGATTTGAAGTCTATAAATACCTTATGGTATTGAACGATAAGAGACTACTGACTACTGACATATTGAGAATTACTACTTACAAACGTTATTGAAGATTCAATCGAAGTTTACTCTCAGAGTTGATTGAAGTTCAGAAAGATAGCCAGAAGACAAGTGAAGAATCAAGAAGGCTACTACTGAAAATCAGAGAAGTTTTAGTTTTTGTTTGTTATTTTCAAGGTGCTAGATACTTGTAAAATTTCTAGTAAGATCGTAGACATATCTGGAGGTATAGTCTGTTGAAGATCTAAGTCTTCTTCTTGGGACTTTAAAGACAGGAACATACACTTGTACTCGATTGGAAGAGTTTTAGTGGAAACATCACAACTGGGTTTGTGAGAGTGGATGTAGACAAGTTGTCGAACCACTATAAATCTTGTGTTTGATTTACTTTACAGTTTTGATTGTTTAAATTGCTTAATTAGTTTAACTACTTAACTGAACTTGATTAGTTGAGTATAGAACAGAGTTCTCGAATCTAAGTTGAGTATAATCTAGAATTGGGCTCATTGTTAATTTCGTATTCCGCATATTGTACTTTGATATTTCGAAAGATTTTTGAAAAGTCTATTCACCCCCCTCTAGACATTTTCACTAGCTTACTCGTTATTAACTCAACTTGGGACCAACAAGTGGTATCAGAGCAGTAGTTTACGAACTGCTGTTTCTTGATAACCGACTCAAGACTTAGGGTGAAGTCTTGGTCCTTGACTGTTCTTGTATACGTGTTCTTGATCATATTCTTGTATCATCTGTTTTTCGTGCTCCCTGTTCTTGACCTATCTGCTGTTCTTGATCATAACTCGACTTAGCACTCATTTCTTGAAATCATGTCTCTTGAGATAAGCGCCAACAAACTACCTAAGTTCCAGGTACAGGATTACGACTATTGGAAGCTAAGGATGGAAGCCATCTTCAGCTCCATTCACGACTTAATGATCTCCGTAGTCACTGAAGGTCCAATTGTGACCATGATCCCCAATACTGCTGCCCTTGATCCAAATCAACCAGTGGGTACTCTCGTCAAGAAACCAAGGATTCTCAAAAGCCTTGATAGCCGTTGGATATGGCAATAAGCTAAGTATCTTACTTCCTCTCCTTATGCCAAACAAGACGAAATGGAGTAAAGGAAAGTCGTTCCATCCTTTGAAATTTTACTTGAAAAAGGGGGCAGTGAGGAAACAAGCTGCGGCTAGGCCATCTGCACCTAGGCAAGCCAGAATTGACCCCATGGAAGCTTTGCCGTATGCTGGTGCGTCTGGTTCTTCAGAAGATGAGTCCGCTGAAGACAAGTCAATGGAAGCTGCACAAGACTCATCTAGTGCAGAAGACTCAGAGAAGACTCAGTCAGAAGAAGAGTCGACTCAAGAGCAGGAGTCGAGTGAACAAATACCTGAGATGTACACTCTCGTGAGGGTTGATTCGCCTACTCGTCCAGTCGAGTCGAGTTTACAGGTTGGTTCTTCTACTCAATCTGTTTCAATTCCTCTCTCTCTCCCATCTTCTTCAGTACGAACCAAGGCAAGATCACACCGATCTAGGCCTAGACCTATTCCCTCAACCTCACAAGTGCTGCCAGCATATCCGCTGAGAGTCAGCCTACCCGAAAACACTCCCATATTAGATACAACTGATACTCCGACAGTTGTCACACCAAACCAAGACACATCAAAGCCCACAGAAACCACAGTCCGAAATCTCTCTTTATCCTCAACAGAATATGTTGAACCTTCTTACCCATCTGCTTCAGATAAGTCGCCAGTTGCCACTGCAACGACTGAGATAGGGACCCCACCTACTCAGACCCCGTCTGAAGTTAGATTTGAATCCTTGGTATATTACCCCATGAGTCTGAGAGAAAGGAGAATCCGTTCGAAGATGAGCAGAAACTTGAAAAAAAAGCTCTCGGCTATTGAAGTCGACTATGAATCAGAACAGTTTGAGAAACTTCTAAGAGTATGCACTTGGGTGGCATTGAAGAAGTCTGGCACGGATGATCTTTTCGAAGTTATCTTAGGAAAGGGAGGCATCTCGAACTTTATGGACTGGGAAATGGAACAGAAGGAGACCAGTGGTGTTCAAGATCACTCCGAGTTATTCCCAGCTCATGCCATCACAGATCTTGCTAAGAGATTGCTACACATTTCTGATGATTTGATGTGCTCAGAATCAGAATTTGATGTGGGCATTCAAGTTTCAGATTCCGATTTTGACAATGATATGATTATGACTGAAGTCACGCAAGTTGAAGAATTTCAGTCTACTGATCCTATGGTGGACTTAGACAATGTCTCAAATCAGTTGAGAGGCATTGTGTTCAGGTTTCAAGTTGATCATGCTAACTGTCCAAGGTCAGATTTTGCTTTTATAAATCGTTATTCTGATGATTTACTTCCATTTGAACTCTGTGGATACATGACAAAGTTGCACGCTTTGTTAAGGAAGGACTTGGCTGAAGCTATAAGGAAGGCTGAGGAAGCTAAATTAGCTATAGTGCCTTACTGTCCGTTTCCGAGTTTGAAAGCCATAGCTAGAAGTGTGTTTCAAGATTCAGAGGTAGTAGAAGACGAGGTCGTAACTACTGCTACGGAAGGTCAATTGATTGAGGTGATATCTATTGCTGATGATGTGATCATGGAAGAAACCATTCATGCTGAAGTTGGTCAGTCATCTCAAAGATTTTCCACTGCTTCCATAGATGAGTTGAAAGCTGATTTGAAAGGTGTTATAAAATCGTCCATTGATGACTTTCTCAAATCTGATGTCAAGAGGATTCTTATTGAACAAAACAATGTCCTTGTGACAAGTTCAAAAGATTTGATAGTAGATGCAGTCAATCAGATAGATGATGAATACAGACAGCATATGTTTGAACAACTTGAAGGATTTCTTCAGGATCAAGTTGAATACTCAGAGAAGAGCTCAGTCGATTTCGCTCGCGTACTAGCTACTGAATCCAGGAAGTTGGAAAGAGTCTATAGAGCAAGAATCGAGGTTGCTGATGTTCAACGGAAGGAAGCTTATGATCAGTTAACTCAAGCTCAACAACTTATCTCTGCTATGACTGATGAAAATAAGAAGTTACGTTTGACCGCAACACATTTTAAGAATGAGTTGAACTTGTCTACTCAAAAGCTAGAGTTGGTGGCGACCAAGCTGGACAAGTTGAGTCAAAACAATTCGCATGAGAAGCAAATTGAAAGAGCTACAAGTCAAATGAAACAAGCTATGTTTGAAGAGATGACTCGTTTCACTTCTCTTTTCTCTCTCCAGGCTACTGATGAAGCCAAAAAGGGGGAAGAGACAAAGAAGACAAAACATTCTGAAGCTGAGATTAGTGCTGAAGCTGAAATTGAAAAATCTAAATCCAGTGCTGAGCCAGAAGCAAAGGAAGCTGCGGAAGCTATGCAAGATCTCAAAAGGCCTAAGAGAGGCAGAGGCAGAGGCAGATTGGTTAAAACTGCAGAAGCTGAGCAAGCTAAAGTTGAAGCAGATGAGTTGAAGAAGAAGGAGAAGGGCAAGGCTATTGCATCTCCAGAAGCTGAAGTACAGACAAGAATGGTATCGAAAAGGAAGTCTATTATCATTGAAGAACCTACTCCTGAATCAACTATTTTGAAGAAGCAAAAGGTTGTTGATCCAAGTGATGAAGCTCATTATGCGAAGAAGAAGAAGATAGAAAAGCATATTGAAAGTTTGTTGAAGGAGAAGCCTGATGAAGATCAAATAGAAGACAAGCTCATTGATCACTTTATTGACAAAGAACATCGTCAAGAATGGATGAAAGTGAAAAGGCAGTGGGAACTAGATCACTGGATTATCAGGAAGTTTGGAGATTCTGATAACTCTGACGATCTTTATGCTATGTTTGACAAGTTCATGGAAGGACAGCATAAGATGCTATGGAATTTGATCATAAGAATATCTGCTGCTGCTAATTTTAATATTCTTGTTCCTGGTTTTCCAAAATGGAAGTGTCCCATGACAAGTTCAGGAAAAAGAGTTGATATTAATCAAATCAAGAAGTTTGAAGAAGAACTGCTAGACAAAGAGAAGATTGAAGATGAAGATCAGGCCAGTCTAATTCACAAGAGACTCCTAGATGCATTCTGTGTTCCAAACCCGGAAGGAGGTACTCTTTCAGATTAAGTTTTTGATTGATTAGTTTTTTTTTAAGTATGTGTAATCTACTGATCTATTTTGAATGAATAAAAGATAAGTACTATTTGATGTTTAAGACAAGGTAACTACTTAACTAGTCTACTTATGAGAAAAGATTCAAGTAGTTTTGGCTTCATCAAAAAGGGGGAAATTGTTGGGATATGAATCCTAGAACAAGTCCTAAATGATGAGTAAAAGATAAAAGATAAAGTTTTGATAAGCCAAAAGAAGACTTGAATATTTTCTAAGTGTTGACCAATCTAGTCTAGTTAAGTTGAAGTCATCTTGAACAGATCAGTAGAGTTCACATAAAAAGAAAAGTATTGTTTATGTTTGAAAGATAAGTACGATGTATAAGTACTTCATATCTGTTCATAGTTGAATTTGTTAAGATTGTTTTTGAGCTATAATTACTGTATAGAGCTCATGATATTTTTTATGTAATAGATTAGAATCATTGTATAGTTTATAAGTTGACTAAGCTTGTGTTATAAAAGCTTAATGTAATGTAATAGTCTTGTTAGGTTAGATGATAGGACTAGATTAGTTCTATTAGAAGTCTACTGCACAAGAAGAGAAGACTAGTCTACTACTCAAGACAGGTGGACTACAAGACAAGTGTATCTACTAGACTACACAAGACAAGTTAACTTGAAGTTAGTTACAGAAACACGTATTGAAGATGAAATTGAAGAATTAGTTATGGAATAACTAATTAACTGAAGAAACGCGTGGAAGGATAAGAAGAATCAGTTAGAAGTTAGTTTTCAAGAAAGGTTGTTACACAACTGAAAGTTCTTGGATTTGAAGTCTATAAATACCTTATGGTATTGAACGATAAGAGACTACTGACTACTGACATATTGAGAATTACTACTTACAAACGTTATTGAAGATTCAATCGAAGTTTACTCTCAGAGTTGATTGAAGTTCAGAAAGATAGCCAGAAGACAAGTGAAGAATCAAGAAGGCTACTACTGAAAATCAGAGAAGTTTTAGTTTTTGTTTGTTATTTTCAAGGTGCTAGATACTTGTAAAATTTCTAGTAAGATCGTAGACATATCTGGAGGTATAGTCTGTTGAAGATCTAAGTCTTCTTCTTGGGACTTTAAAGACAGGAACATACACTTGTACTCGATTGGAAGAGTTTTAGTGGAAACATCACAACTGGGTTTGTGAGAGTGGATGTAGACAAGTTGTCGAACCACTATAAATCTTGTGTTTGATTTACTTTACAGTTTTGATTGTTTAAATTGCTTAATTAGTTTAACTACTTAACTGAACTTGATTAGTTGAGTATAGAACAGAGTTCTCGAATCTAAGTTGAGTATAATCTAGAATTGGGCTCATTGTTAATTTCGTATTCCGCATATTGTACTTTGATATTTCGAAAGATTTTTGAAAAGTCTATTCACCCCCCTCTAGACATTTTCACTAGCTTACTCGTTATTAACTCAACTTGGGACCAACATGTTTAGAACTATCAAACTCCGGAATGATGAAGATAGGGAAAATGGGAGCCCCAAGGGAGATCACTATCCAATTCCCATGGAAGATAAGGTGGAAGAAGATCTCAAGGTCAATTTTGTGAAAGAGGACCCTCAAATGGAAGACAATGAGTTGAAGATGGGCAAGAAGGCCAAGTTTGGGGGAGTTTTCTTTAAAAACTCCCCCAAATCAAGAAAAGCTACATATGCAAGTTTGGGAGTGAATGAAGCATCAACTTCTTATGACATGATTAAAGAGCCGGATGGGCTAGCTAGTGGATGTTTTGATGGACTTAAGAAAGTTGCATGGGGAAAGAAGTTCAAGAGCAAAGATGATGATGGGGTGACTTGATATTCCCCTCAAGGAAGAACCGTCCGGCATAGGACGTTAAAAATAGCGCTTCTTGGGAGGCAACCCAAGGTTTTATTTCTTTCATGTTTTTATTGCTTTAGTAGTGTTGATAGCTTGGTTTGTTTTGTAGGTATGGGTGAAGAGTACTATAGATAGCACATCTTGAAGAATGGAGAAGAAAGCAAAACCAACTTTGGAGAGGGGAAGCGAGTGTTGCAATGGTGATCGTTGAAGAAACATTGGATGTGCAAGGAGGGAGGTAACAACTTGTAGCCCCAAACTTAGAATTTATACATAGTAAAATTCTAAGTTTGGGGGAGTTATTTTTCTTTTATTTTTCTACTAGTTATTACCCTTGCACCGGTTCATCATTCTACTTGTGTTACATTTTGCACCGGCGCACACTTGGTTTTCAAATGCTTATATTGTTTAAGTTGGTTTTGATCACATGTTGGGTAGTGGATCTTTGGTGAAATGTGAGCATGAATAGTCAATGGAATCCATTGTTGAGTAGTTGTGGTGATGTCTATTTGCTTTGAATGTATGCATGATTGGTGTTGGAGTGTAGTATCATGTTGTGTTCACATTTGTGATCTTTGATAGCATGGATGCATGATTTGTTGTTGTTTGTGAACATTTGATGAATGTGAGAGTTCTATTGAATAAACCGGTTAGAATTGAGCCATAAATCGAACATGTAATCCGGTTTAGTTCATTTGAGAGTGGACTATGTTATTTCTAGTAATCCTAGAACTTGCCTAAGTTCTTGTTTGGAAGCATGATTGTGTGAAACTTTGTGATGTGATATAGGCCATCTTGTTCTAAAAGAGTCACTTAGCCAAAATTTCCCAAAACCGAAGTAATTTTTCGTAGTTAGCCACTTGAGCTCATTTTCTTTGCAAACTACAATGTTAACCACTTAGCCTTTTTGAGCCTTTGATACCTACATCTAGTGGAGGATCAAAGACAAAGTGGAAAACATGTGCTTGAATGAAGATCTTTGGTAAAAGGAGGAAGTGGAAAAGTTGAAAGAGAAAGAGAAAGATGAAAAGAAAATCAAGGAAAAGAAAAGAGGGACAAAGATCCCCAAAAGCTTGAAAAAAAAAATGGTTCAAAAGATAAGGTGATGAATGCTTGAAAAAGAAAGGAAAATGAAAAGTGAGAATGAAGTTTGTAAGCTTTGAAAGTGAAAGCACACATTGTAAAACAACGAGCTTTGTCCTCCACTAGAAGAGTCACAATTCCCAAATTCATCCTACCTTGTCCAAAGAGCCAATGTTACATCCTTGATAAAGTCCTATTGATCACATTGTTGAGCATTTGAGTGTTGTAGAAAATAGAAGTTGGGCAAGCATATGGTGATTGCATAGCATAACTTGGTTGATGAGTGCATTAATATCCTCAATTTGTTTGTGTGTTTGAGAGAAACACTTCATCATGTGAGTAGAGGACTTGAGCATTTGGATTATGTTTCCCATCACAATGTGTTGTGTACTTGTGCATTCTTTGATCCATGAGTGTGAATTGCAATAATGAGCTTATGACCTTCATTGAGAAATGCACTTTGAGAAAGAGATATCATTACATCTTACTTTGCATGTGTGAATTACATTGAATATTCCATTGTGATCATTCCACCCTCATTGCTTTAAGTGCTTAGTTGTTTGAGGACAAACAACATTTTAAGTTTGGGGGGGTTTGATTCGGGTGGAATTTACACATTTTAGGGGCACATGTGAAGCGTGTTTTGATGTGGATTTCATTGAATTATGCATCGAATATGATTGTTTAAGCCGAAATGAGAGAAAGATTGTGTTTTGTCGGTTTTGTAGGAAATACGATGAAATTTGGAGCAAAATACCGACCATACTTTACTGGATCAGGAAGAGGAGTGCATGGTTGGATTCGTCTCGAAAAATGGAGTGGATTAGCCAAAGGAATCGAGTCAATCCGACACCCGAGGTGGAAGGTATGCACGAAACAAGAAAAGGCCAAAATCGAAGAACAAGGCAACTCGGCCGAGTGAGTCAACTCGGCCGAATCTGAGACTTTTGGCTTTACTGCACACTCGGCCGAGTGAGTCAACTCGGCCGAATCTGAAACTTTGGACATCACTGCGCACTCGGCCCAGTGACTCAACTCGGCCGAGTCAAGTTGAATGCCGTAGCTGCTGGATTTGAAGACCACTCGGCCGAGTGACCTCAACTCGGCCGAGTCTCGGCTAGAAAAAATCGTGGCACGCTTTTTAAGTGCTCCACTCGGCCGAGTGACCCTAACTCGGCCGAGTCATCCCAAATTCGGTGCCATCTTCACATTTTGGCCATTTTTTAGGGACCAACTTGCAATTATGCCATCCAAACCCTACCCAAACACTATATAAACACCTTTTCTTGAAATTCAAGCAATTCACCCCCAATTCATCAATTCTCACACATAGTTTCACATACTCCAAGGTGATTTGGCCATTATTCTCTCAATTCTCCATCAATTCAAGGAAGGAAGGATGCAATAGCTTGCAAATTTAATTCCCCACCACAATCTAGACTAAGCTTCTTTGTTCTCTTTCTTTTGATTTAGTTTTTACATTTGGATTTTGTAATTTCATTATGCTAGTAGTTAGCTAAACACTTTGTGGTTCTAAGGCATTGTAAATACTTGGATTGAAGTTTATGAGTAATTTCTTGCTTTAATTGGTGTTTATCTCTTATTTGCATGTTTAATTATCCATTGTAAAGCATGTTGTTAGTGGCCATGATGATTTGCTTAATTCATTGTTAATTGGGGTAGTATCGAGAGATTTATTCCATTTAATCGTATGCAAGCATGCAACCCGATATTATTATGATCTCGAGAGAGGATTAATTATCGGAGAGGGAATTGAATGATCTTAGGGGCTATTTTAGGTAGTGTAATGTTTGTGATGTAGAGATACGAGCCTATGTTGCATGCGCTTTTGGATTAATTTGTATCGAGAGATCAATTAGTTCTTCTTGTGTGATCACCCTATATGAGATAACCTTAATGGCCATTTAAACGAGATAACATCCATAAACGGATATCTAGGTGTTACAATTGCCTTGGAACCCACCTTCTTTCTTTGCATCTTCACCCACTTTACTTTCGTTTTATTGATTTGCATGGTATTTGATCGACTTTGTATTTACTCTTTTCATTGTTTACTAGTGAAATTTTTTGTATATAATTTAGGGTAATTCAACACTTTCAAGTTATCGATCACGTCTAAATATAACTCAATTAACAAACTACCCTTTTACGCTTAACCTCCTTGTGGGATCGACCTCGTGCTTATCACGCTACAATAGACGTCGTACACTTGCAGTTGTTTATTTAGTGTTGCATAACACGTGAATCATCAAGCCTTTCTCATTTGTAATTTTCTTCATAAGTTCTAGCAACTTCTGTTGAGTCTCCTTCTTCTTTACCCAAGTGTATCTTGAGAATTCATCCACTACTATTAGTGTATACTTCTTTCCTCTGATGCTCACAGGGGTAATAGGTCCAAATAAATCCATGTGTAGTAATTGTAGTACTCTTGCAGTTGAGATGACAGCCTTTGTTTTGAAGGATGCTTTGACTTGCTTTCCTTCTTGACATGCTTGACAAACATGTTCTTTTGTGAATACTTCATTTGGTAGGCCATCAACTAAAGATGATCTTGCAAGTTTGTTCAAGTTCTTAAAGTTCAGATGGTTTAGCCTTTTGAGCCATAGCCAACTGAGGTCTTTAGAGCTTTTTGTAACTAAGCAGATATCTTCAGGGGATTTGTTCCAATAGTACCAATTTTGAGAGTTCCATAACCTTTGGTTGTTCTTTGTGAGTTGTCACCAAAAGTTACTTGTGGTCCATCTTGTTCAACAAAATCAGACAGAAGTTCCTTATTTCCAGTCATATGTCTTGAACATCCACTGTCCAAGTACCATGTAAGTTCTTTAGGACTTCTTTTCTTTGTTGATGGCACCACTGGAACTTGTTACAAATCAAAACTTAGGTACCCTTTGAAAGTTGGGTCCTAGAGGGTTACATATACCTTTTGGAACCCAAACTTGCCTTATTTTCATTACTTGAAAAGGGCTAATTTGTTTTCCATAAACATCTAAATACACAATCCTCCTTTTAAATTCCTTAGGTTGAGATTGAGTATTAGTGTGAATCTTGGATGATTTAGAAGAGTTATGACTATTCTTGTGAATATTTCTGCTAAATCTATCTTTTGATTCATGTGCAGCATGCTTGAATCTTTGTGGATAGGCATTCAGATTACTTGATGTCCTTAGCATGTAGGATTCAAGTCTTCTGTACTCATTGTACTTAGACTGGAAATTCCTTTGATAATTCATTGTAGGCCTTCTCATTTGAGTTGGTCTTCTTTGAATATTTTGTGGTTTTCTTGCCTGAGTCTGAGAGTTTTTTAGCTGAGTTGTCTTCCATCGACTTTTACTCATATGAATTGTCTCAGGCCTCTGAATTCTTGTCTTAGGTCTTGCAACCTTTGACTTGTGATTCAGGATTGTAGATACAATGTGTTGTTTACCTTTGTCCTTTATCTGTAGCAGCTTTGGTTCAACAATTTCAGTCTGAGCCACAGATTTTACAAAGACTCTCTTAGTAATACTTGTTGAAGTATTACTGAGGCATGGTGAAGATGTTTTATCTGGATTGTACCCAAGTCCAGATTTTTGAGTCATAGGCCTTTGCATCCCTTGTAGTTCATCTATTGAATTAAATGATTTATACAGGGCAGCCAGTTTAAGTTTCAGACTCTCTTCACTAGATTTAAGACATTCATGTTCCTTGAAAAGATGTTCAAACTTAGCCATCAATGCTTGGTAGTCTGAGTCCTTACTCTCATGAAGCTTAACTTGTTCTTCCAACTTAATAAGTTGTTCAGGTGACTTGTCCTTTAGAGTATTCAGCTTCTTAGTTAAGTCATTGCACAACTCATTAGTTCTCAGATCATGTTCAACTTCAACCTGAGTAATTCTTTCAATCTCAGCATTCAAGACTTTGTTTTCTTTTAAGGTTTGATCATGAATCTCTTGAAGTCTCATGAAGTCTTCCATCAACTTTCCAAAAGTAAGTTTCAGGTTGTCTTCATTTGACATCATTGTGCTACTAGAATTGACAGAACTAGAAATAGATTGTACCTCATCATTGTCTTCAATAGCCATAAGACACTCTTCATCACTGCTGTCAGTAAACATGTTGGTCCCTGAACGAGCAGTGAATGGGATTAAAGTCTAGAGGGGAGGGGTGAATAGACTTTAAAATTCTATATTTGTTGTTGAGAGTGTTCATCCTTTCGAACCTTTTGATCATAAGGGCCATTTGCTCTTTCAGACTCATGTTTGATCCTTCAAAGTCTTCTGTTTTTAGAGAGGTCTTGCCAGATGAGGTGCTTGCAGCTTTTGTATTTGCTGTCTTGAAAGCTACAGTCTTGGAAGTAGATGGAGTTGCAGTAGGTTCATCATTTTTTGAGTTTTCTTCTCTTTCAAGATCATATTCATGGGCTTTCAAAATTTGAAATAGAGTTTGTGCAGACCATTCCTTGATGTCTTGAGTATCTTTGATGATGGTCTTCCTGAGTCTCCATTTCTTGGTTAGAGAGTCTAAGATCTTTAGATTTTTCTCTCTGTTTGTGTATTTCTTGCCCAGAGATTCTATCTCATTGATGATCTTGGTAAATCTATTGTCTAGTTGATCAATAGACTCTTCTGGTTGCATTTTGAAATGTTCAAACTTCTTGACTGCTGTTGTCAACTTGCTCTCCTTAATCAGCTCGGTTCCTTCACAGAGGAGTGCTAGAGCATCCCACATTTCCTTAGTTGTTTCACAGTTGATTACTTTTGCAATGTACTCATTTGGAAGAGTTTGCATGATGTAATCTTGAGCAATGCTGTCAAGATTTGACTGCTTCATCTCTTCTGGTGTGAGATCCTTCATCGGCTTGGGGGCTAGTTCTCCAACTGGAACTTCTGGATCACCATTTGCAGTGTTGACTGCCATGATGGTGATTGGGCCTTCGGTGATTACTAACCACATCTTGTAGTGAACTGATGTGAGATTCTTCCTCATCCTGATCTTCCAGTAATCATAATCCTCCACTGAAAACTTAGGCAACTTACGCATATTAGCACTCATGCTGTATGAGTTTTCGAAAAAAAGTTTTTCAAAAGAAAAAGATCTGTTCAAGAGGACTACAGAGAGACTCCCTCAAGTCTTCTGATAATCTAGAGACAGTAGTCCGTTAGAACCACTGCTCTGATACCATTTGTTGGTCCCTGAACGAGTAGTGAATGGGATTAAAGTCTAGAGGGGAGGGGTGAATAAACTTTAAAACTTTTTCAATAGAGTTGGGAACCTCTTCTGATTGCTATGTCAACTGGACTACAAATCTGCTGGTCCAGATGACTATAGTGATCTGATAGAGGAGGTTATATGCGGAATTATGGTAGGCCTTGATTAGACTCGTTCTTATAGTTTCTTAAGAAAGTGTTAACTTGTTTTCTTTAATGAAAGTCCTCAGCTGATGCTGGTTTGAAAGTTGTGGCCTTGTTTTGAAGAATGTTGAAATCACAGTATGCACTAGATAGTAATATGTGTAAATACAGAAATGTAAAGTGCAGTAAGTAAATAACACCAGGTTTATAGTGGTTCGGATATACGATCCTACGTCCACTCTCACGTCCTAACGTGATGTTTAATCCCTTTAATTTACCACAAATTACAAGGGTCTTGACCTTTATAGTCCCAAGGATAGGACTTTGAGATCTGAGCCGTCCTAACAGCTACGGTCTCCACAAGTGATTGTAAGCACTTGCACTTTGAGGGTTTCAAAAACTTTAACCTTTCGGAGAGGGTTTGGGGTTTTTGAAGTGTATCCAACTAATGGTTCAAGCTTATAATTTGCTTAACCACTTTGCCTAAAAAAAATGATATACAATATGAATAGGTTTCAGGTTCTTATGGGTTGGATAGAAATCACTTAAGAGCTATGGATAATCTAATGGATTCTGGCTCTTTGAGAACTCTTGGAACAATATGGCTTTAGCTTGATTGCTTGCTTAGCTTGTTGAATTCTCTCGTTGTGACTTCGTACTTGTGATTTCTCATCCTCTTGTATTTATAGTGGTGATTGCTTGCAACTAGCCGTTGGAGTTGACTAGCCGTTGGGGCAATCTTTCCATAATGGCTTGATTCCTTGATTCCAGCAGCTTGATTGCTTCAATCCTGAGATCATGTCAATCTTCTAAATAAGGTAGGTCTTCATTTGAATTGCAAGATGACTTTGGGAATCAGCCGAGTCTTGGAAGAGAACATAGTCTTCTGATCTTTACTACTAGTCTTCTGACTACTCTTCTGGCCTTAGGTCTTCTGTCTTCTGATATCAGTCGAGTAAAACTCTTCTGATCTGGCAATTCTTTGTCCTGCTTTAGGCCATCTTCAATCTTTGACTCCATCAGATAGATAGGTATACAAGCACCTTAACTTATCTGGTTTTCAAGGATCTTCTAGTCTTCATGTCTTCTACTCTTCTCATCTTGAGGGAGCGCATGTAAGCCGGGACTGTGCTAATCAGCTGATATCTATACAGTTGATCACACAAGACTAGTCTAAGCTGTTCTATACAAAGTCAGCTGATCCTATTACATTTATAAACTCTAAGTGTTTTGACCATCAAAACTATTCTAACATTAAGTGGGGCTTAGGGTGAATTTATATCCCAACAATTTCCCCCTTTTTGATGAAGCCAAAACTATATATGATAAATGCTCTTAATAAAATAAGATAGGAGTTCATAAACTTCATAAAAACTGAAGTATCTGATGAAGACAATGAGAGTTTGTCTTGAAAGCAAAGAGAACTAAACTTGATTATATATAAAGCTTTTACAGGTTACAAGTAATAATTTCTTTAAAGCTTTGAAAGTAGTCTTCATCAGGTCTTCTGATCTTTAGATGAGGAATGCAAGGTACAGACGAGTTCGAACTTCTTCCATATGCTGCAGGTCTGTAACATTCTCCTCTTCGTAGATCTTCTCTAGAATCCTTTTGACTTCAATCAAGTCTGTTCTTCCAGAATCCAGAGTGGGAGGATCCCATTTGGGTTCTTTAGGAGTTAGGATTCTGCAGTTGTCAAGTTCTTTGGCTGTCTTGACTACTTCTTTCCAGAACTCTTGATCTTCAATGTTCATGAATTGAT
This sequence comes from Galeopsis tetrahit, assembly GCA_963675135.1. Taxonomy (NCBI): domain Eukaryota; kingdom Viridiplantae; phylum Streptophyta; class Magnoliopsida; order Lamiales; family Lamiaceae; genus Galeopsis; species Galeopsis tetrahit. The sequence continues at coordinate 66,421,909 of OY776125.1, read as the reverse complement.
TGAACTGGAAGAATTCATCTTCATAGGTTGGGAGAGGGCCAAATTTTCTTACAATGTGGTGTTGAATTTGCCACTTCTTCTTCAGAGGGTACCACCTTGGTAGCTCATCTTGAAGGGCTAAATAACCACATAGTTGCTATCAAACACCGGGACTTTATCTTTCTGTGCCACAGCATTTTCTTTCAATGCTTTGTCCTTGAGAGCTTTCCTGAGTTTGGCTATCTTCCTGTCAAATTTGGCTTTGACTGCTTTCGCATCTTTTAGCTTCTTCTGCTTAAGCTCTTGAGCTTCAAGCTCTTTTCTTTTCTTCAGCTCTAAAGCTTCTTTCTCTTCTGCAGTAGGCTCTGCTAGAGTTGACTTCTTGCTTGACTTCTGAGCTTGGTCATCTGCCTGCTCATCTGCCTTCCTTTTCCTTGTCATCCTCTTCTCAGGGACTTGATCTATAGAGGCAGTGATCTGTAGACTTTTGGCAGGAGCTTGAGAGGGAGCTTGGGTGTCTTCTTGAGCAATTTCTTTGCCTTTGCCTTGCTTGCTCTTGATTTTGCTTTTTAAACCACCCAAAGTTTCATTCAGCTCATCTTGAGATACTACCATCACAGCTTGCTGTGCAGTAGTCTTCTCTAGAGCTTTTATCAATACATCTTCCCCCTTTTTGGCTTCAGCAAGTGCAGCCGCAAAAGGCTTCATGGCATTCAGAATCTCCACTCTGAGAGTCTGTTGAAGAGCCATGGCATTGACTCTGCCAACCTGGGTCAGATGAGTGATGCTGTGGTCTAGAATCTGAGCATGAGAGTTCGAGGAGGAGGCAGCTTCAAGTTTAGCTGTAAGTGCTTCCAATTTGGTTGCTGTCTCCTTCAGCTGAGTTTGCAGTTTCTCATTTTCTGCTGCAGCTGACTTGAGAAGGGTTTGACCTTCATTTGTTCTTGCTTCAGCATCATCTAGCCTGTTTTTGTAGAAGCTTTCTAAGCGGTTGATCTCATTGGAATAAAGATCAATGAACTTCTGGGTTCTGTCCGCCGATTTCTTCATTTCTAAGTTGAGATACTCCTCTAGCTGATTGTGAAGTGCTTCACCGAACTTGTCATCTATGTCAAGAATTTGTTCGGTGAGACGAGTCTTCTGTTCACGAATAGCTTTTTCTACCAATCTGCCCAGCTGCATACCTAGTCCTTTGGCGAAATGTGTGTCAATTGCTTCCTTGATCTGAGCACACACATCTGCTCGAATATCGATAGATGAAGTGGAGGGAGAGGCAATACTTTGAGCTTCCTTGGGAGGTGCAGGAATGGGAGTCTGATTGTAGACAACTATGGCCATTCCTTTTTCTTCCGCAGTGAGATAACCTTCTTGAAGAAAGTCCGATGTAACATCTACCAGACGAGCAAATAATCGTCCATTCCTTTGATGAGGTTGATAGATGAAGTGATCAAGTTCATGTTTAGGAAAGAAGTGAGATGGAACAGACACCACTTCTTTTTCTTTCGTCTCATCTCCAGCTGATGCAGCTGTGTATTCTGTAGTTGAGTCTGGTACACAGGGGTCTTCAGAGGGGACTCCTAGAATCCTTCGGCATACCCTGGTCAGAGAATCTGTGGGCAACAGCTCAGTGAATGAACTGACCTGGGCAACTTCTGTTTGCTCCATTTCCCAGTCGAGGAAGTTAGCCTTTCCTCCCATTCCCTCCATGACTTCAATGAGGTCATCCACATCATTTTTCCGGAGTTCAATCCAAGTACAAACTCTCAGTATCTGTTCAAATTGAACTGATTCCTCATCAATGCCAGGAATAGTAGACTTGAGTAGGTTTGCTATCTTCATCCTCATTATCTTCTCCCTTGTGCACATAGGATAGTGCACCATGCTATACTGAGGTTGAGAGGTGTCTACTTCATCCAGGTTTGCTGGTGCCAAGTCTTCTGGTGCAGATGGGGTAGTGAGGATAGGGGATTGAGTGGATGGAATGGTTTCCTCTGCTGTGTGAGTATCAGCAGGGATTTGGGAAGTGATATGTTCAGGTTGTGATTGATGTTCTTGGATATCTGCCATTTGAATATCAGCAGGGGTAGGCAAATGTGGTTCTGGAGTTGTTTGATGTTGGGCTTGTTCCTCTGCTGTGTGAGTATCAGCAGGGATTTGGATATCAGTGTTTGTGGGTTCAGATAGGTTTGAATCATCAGAAGGGTTGAATAACGCAATCGGGGCTATTAACATGGGAGTAGGAAGCCTCGATTTCTTGGACTTTTTGGTAAAAGAAGAATTGTTCTTCTTTCTCTTCTGACCCTTCGATATTTTAGAAGGAGTAAAAGTGAGAGAGGGGTTAGAGGTACCTGCCTTCTTCAAGGGATAGGCAGTTGGAGTGGCATCTGAATCAGATGGGGAGATGAGTCCTGATCTGATTAGAAATCGTCTTTGTGCTAAGGTCTGATTGTCATCATCATAATCCTCAGCAGCCGTCTTCTGAGCCTCTTCTTTGGATGACTCCTCTTCTTCTTCAGCAGAGTCATGAGCAGACTCTTTTGCTGCCTCCTCAGCAACATCTTTGGAGGATGCTTCAGCCAACAGCTTCCTCTTCTCTTCTTTCAACCTTGCTGCCTCAGCAAGAGCTTCCTTTCTCAAATAATACTTGGAGGTGTGGAAGGTCTTATGAGGTCCCATCTTGTACTTCTTTGGGAGAATATCTGGAAGGATGATGCTTAGCTTGTTGACAAAGCTGACTGTAGCTGCCACCTTCCATACCCTCGATTGTAAGTCCAAAGTGACTTTCTTTGCCTCAAGGGCAATTCTTTCTAAGAATAGTCCTTGCCAGTCTCCATCAATCTGATCCCAGATTGCAGCCATAACTCGAACCTTTAAAGTAGTAACAGCATCATGACTGAATGTGTTACCAAGCAACATCTTCCCTGCAATATCCATCAAGGTTTGAAACTTAGGTTCAAGTTGGGATTTCTTGAGTCCAGATGCATCAATAGCCTTTATTTTTCCACCAGTAAACATCTCCATATACTCCTTTTCTCTACCCATGATGTAATTGGAGATATTTATTTTCCCCCTTGACAAGCCAAACAATTCCTGAAGGATTTCCCTTGTAACCTTGACCTTGTGTCCACCCATGACACTTTCAACATGAGAACCCTTCATCACAGCGTTTGCATAGAATGCCAGCACGTCTTGTTCATAAACATTAGTTGGTGCTGCTTCCAGGAAGTCTCTGAGTTTAAGATTGACGCACCTAAGCAATATCTCCTTGTTCTCATCTGTGTGCTTGCCTTTGAAAAACAGAGTGTTCTCCGTAAAAATCTTCCCTTCCTTGGACCACTTTGCAGCATCCAAGGTGCCAGTGCTCTTGGTCTTCTCGTCGTAAATTTCAATGATTGCCATAGTAGAGTTTGAGTGTTAGGGTTTGAGATCTTGAAAGAAATTTGCAGAACGAGAGAGAGTATTGAGAATAATTGAGTAATGTGAGCGAAAGGGTTTGGAAGAGGTTTTAAGGGTGTGTATATATACTCCAACAATTTTTGATCTAACGGTCAGATTTGGGTTTAATTTTGGAGTAGAGCCCAAAATTTCCTTCTTTGATTTCTGGTCATTCCTTAAATTTGCCGGCTGATTTTGCCATGTGGCAATTGTTGATTTGCTGGCAATATGGTACTTGAGTATTAATGACATCATTACCAAAAATAGCCGTTGTGACTAATTTATGGTAAGAATTGATCATCAAGGCCGTTTTCTATAAGAGAATTGCATTCCTTATATAAGTCAATTTGTTTAATTACATTCAGGAATAAATCTAGAATGAATTACATGATCAAAGCTAGTCATTATACTCTAAATTGAAGTGATCTGATCAGCAGAGTGAGGTCTTCTGATTTCTTCAAGATGTCTGCTGATTTTCCTTGAAAGTCTTCTGGTCAGCTGAGTTGGTCTTCTGATCAGCTGAGTAGAGGATTGAGATTTGCTGAGAAAATCTTATGTGCTTTGAAGGTTCGACCTGGTTGATGTATCCTTCAGTGTTGCTGTGATGATCCAACCTGGATGATGGATCTTCCAGCTTTATTGTGAGTGGTGATCCAACCTGGTTTTATGGATCTTCCAGCTCTACCTCTGAACCATGTAGGACCATCAAATCAATTTGATGATCAGCCTGGATGATATCCCACTGGTTCAGGTTTCCCTCACCATCGGATGTTCTTCATCATCAGATGGGATGTAGCATCTAATGTGTCCTTGTTGAATTTCTTCGCTTCTCTTGAAGGGGAAGGAAGATTGAAGGGGGCTTCTATGGAGTCGAAGAGAGGGCCATGGACTCAGCCTTCATGTTCTGTTTAGACACAGTAGCTTTTGATAACAAGCTCTCCATGTAGAACTTCCCCCTGGAGAAGAAGCTCTGCTTGCTTGCTACTTTGTCCTCTGCATCTCTTCCTCCTTTAGCTTTCAACAAGAACGTCTCTTCTTCCTTTAGCTTTCATGGGCATACTCATGTTGAGTAAGCCAAGTGTGTTGATCTGCATCATCTTCATTTTCGGGACAAATCTTCATCTCCTTCACCCAAAACTTTGGTTGAAGAATGATCTCCATTCCATCTCTTCTTTCAATTGTCTCCATACCTGAAACAAGAATAGTGTTAAGTGATTTGTGTTCTTAGGTGTTCTCATAACTTCCTCCTTTTATAGGGGTAGAAATGAGGTAGTGGAGTGAAAGATGACAAAACTATAGAGTTGATAGGTCTGAATTTCTGAAAAGTGATTTCTTAAGATCAACAGTGAGATTCTTGATCTAAGGATTCACATTTAAAGATATTCAGACTTTATCTAATGGAATGCAGAAATTATAAATTTTGACCATGAGTTATTTGGAATCCGTACAGTGCATGCATACTGTTGAGTCGGTGAGGATGGTGTATTAATCCAACCAAGTATGACTCAATAGTATACTGTATGTATGTATATAAATAAAGTATTTTATGAAGAATAGTTTATTAATATACATAGTTATACATTGCTTAGAGTAAAGAATTCAAATAATTTTGTTCAAGTCTGCTATATATATATATACTATGCAATGCAGATTTTAGAGTATTTCATCAAGGATTCTTAAGGTATCATTGATTCCCCCTTGATTAGATAACTCTATGTTTTCCCTCAGCTTTATTTGTCTTCATTGGGAAAGAACTTACCTGAAGATGAGGGTGTCTATTCACCTCATCTGATCCTCCTAGTCTGCTGCAAATGTATCAGCTGAGGTCTTCAGCTGATCTTGTGCTCTTCATGTGCTTGGATCCAAGAGTCCTAAGCTATAGCATAGGGTCTTGAATCTTTCTTCAGCTAGGGGCTTAGTCAAGATGTCTGCTCTTTGGATATCTGTGTGAATTTTCTCCATCTTGATGTCCTTCTTTTCAAGGTGGTCTCTTATGAAGTGGTGTCGAATGTCGACATGCTTGCACCTTGTGTGGAGGACTGGATTTTGAGTGATGGCAATGGCACTGCTGCTGTCACAATAGATAGGGACTTCTCTTGCCTCTACATTGTAATCTTTGAGTTGTTGAACTAGCCAGAGCAGCTGACTACAACAACTTCCAGCTGCCATATATTCTGCTTCAGTGGTGGAGGTTGCAACTGAAGTTTGTTTCTTAGAGAACCATGATATCAACATGTTGCCTAGAAATTGACAGGTTCCTGATGTGGATTTCCTATCAATTCTGCATCCTCCATAGTCTGAGTCAGAATAGCCACTCAATTTTAGATTGTCATCAGCAGGGTACCATAGTCCTAAGTTGACTGATCCTTTTAGGTACTTGAGGATTTTCCTTGCTGCTTCTAGATGACTTTGCTTTGGGTTTGCTTGAAACCTAGCACATACTCCTACAGCAAATGTTATGTCTGGTCTGCTAGCTGTAAGATATAGTAGAGATCCAATCAGTGCTCTATATTCAGCTTGATCAACTGCCTTTCCAGACTCATCTGGTTCCATTTTGTAAGATGTCATCATAGGAATCCTTGCAGTCTTGCTTTGTAGAGCTTTGAATCTTTCTAGTAGACTCTTGGTATACTTGGACTGGTTGATGAAGATCCCTTCTGGACTCTGCTTGACTTGAAGTCCTAGGAAATAGTTCATCTCACCCATCATACTCATTTCGAATTTTCCTTGCATAAGTTCAGAGAACTTCTTGCACATCTCTTGATTTGGTGATCCAAATATAATATCATCTACATATATTTGCACCATTAGAATGTCTTCTCCTTCTTGTATTCTGAAAAGTGTTCTGTCAATTTTGCCTTTTGTGTATCCATTGTCAAGTAGGAATTGTGACAATGTGTCATACCAAGCTCTAGGGGCTTGTTTTAGACCATAGAGAGCCTTCTTCAGTCGATATACTTGATCACCTTTTTCAAATCCTGGAGGCTGCTCTACATATACTTCTTCTACCAGAATACCATTCAGAAAAGCACTCTTGACATCCATTTGGTATACCTTGAAGCCCATATGTGATGCATACGCTAGAAACAGTCGAATGGCTTCTAATCTGGCTACTGGAGCAAAGGTTTCATCATAGTCAATTCCTTCAGATTGTGAGTATCCTTTTGCAACTAGCCTTGCTTTATTTCTAGTTATCACATCATTTTCGTCCTTTTTATTCTTGAATACCCACTTTGTTCCTATTACATTGTGGTTTTCAGGACGATCTACCAATTCCCAGACTTCATTTCTTTCGAATTGGTTTAGTTCCTTTTGCATAGCAGTGATCCAATTGCTATCAGTCATTGCTTCTTCTATGTCAGCTGGTTCAATGTTGGAGAGGAAAGCACACCAGCAGAACATAGATGTTTGGGGGTTCTGATTCAGTTGTCTTCTGGTCTTGACACCTGAGTCTGGTCCTCCTAAGATGAGATTTGATGGATGGTTGTTTCTCCATGTATGTCTCATAGGAGTATCTATATTATATGAGCTTGGATTCTCATCTGTTCTATTGCCATCAGGAGGGTTGACTTGATTAGGTCGATCATCATCTGTGTCTTGTGTGTCAAAGAGATCATTCCCCCTTGCATTTGGGATTATTGCATCTTGATTGTGGATAACTTGTTCAGCTTGAGTTTGAGATCTAGTGACTGGTCTGTGTGGTTTATCTTCCTCTGGTTCTTCAGGAAATGGTTCATTGACTTCAATAAACTCATCAGACCTCGTCTTGATCAATAGTTTATTCATCTGTTCTGCAGCTGAGGTTGTTTCTACTGCACTCTTTTCACAAGATTCATCAAAAACAACATGTGGTGTTTCTTCCACAAGAAGGGTACGTTTGTTGAATACCCTAAATGTTTTGCTAATTGAGGAGTATCCCAAGAATATCCCCTCATCTGCTTTGGCATCAAAAGCATTCAACTTACTTTTCCCATTGTTGTGAATGAAACACTTACAACCAAATATATGAAAGTAAGATACTCTAGGTTTTCATCCTTTCCACAGTTCATATGGGGTTTTCTCATGGATTTTTTGAATACCTGACCTGTTTTGAGTGTGACAAGCAGTGTTGATAGCTTCTGCCCAAAGCTTCTTAGGAGTGGAGAATTCAGCAAGGAGTGTTCTTGCAGCTTCTTTGAGTGTTCTGACTCTTCTTTCAGCTACACCATTCTGCTGTGGTGTTCTTGCTGCACTTGTCTCATGCTGAATACCATTAGAAGTACAATATGCAATAATATAGGAGTTAATAAATTCAGTGCCTTTGTCACTTCTAATTTTCACAATAGGCTCTCCTTTCTCTACTTGGATCCTCTTTAATAGTTCAGGAAGCTTCTGCTGAGTTTCACTCTTCTTGTATAAGAAGATAACCCAAGTAAACTTGGAGTAGTCATCTACAACAATAAGAGTGTACTTCCTCCCTGTTAGTGTGGTTGGAGTGATTGGTCCAAAAAGATCCATGTGGAGCAGTTCAAGAACTCTGCTGGTTGATGCTGTCTTCTTGGTCTTGAAGGAGACCTTTGTTTGCTTTCCTTGTTGACATGCATCACAGACCTGATCTTTATAGTAGAGTTCATTAGGCAGACCATCAACTAAGGATTCCCTTGCTAACTTGTTCATAGTCTTAAAGTTCAGATGACTAAGACGTTTGTGCCATAGCCAGCTGACATCTTTAGGGCTTTTCACAAGCAGACATGTATCCTTAGGACAGCTGTTCCAATTTGCAAGATACATACTTCCCTTTCTAGATCCTGTTAGAAGGTTTTGTTTTGTTCTTTTATTACTTATGAGACACTCATCTTTAGAGAATTTAACTGAATAACCAGTGTCATAAAAATGAGAAACAGATAATAAATTAAACTTAAGGCCTTCTACATATGATACATCATGTACCTCAATGTCACCATTTCTAAGGGTGCCATATCCTTTTGTGTTACCGTGCGCGTTATCACCAAAGAAGACTTTTGGACCTTTCTTCTCTATGTAGTTGGTCAGCAGGGCTTTGGTTCCTGTCATGTGGGTTGAGCATCCACTCTCTATGTACCATATCTCTCATGCTAGACCTCCTTTTCTGTATAGGTCCCTCCTTTCCTGCAAGAAAGGTTAAGTCTTAGGTACCCATTTTATTTTGGGTCCTTGGGTGTTAGTACTACCCTTGGGAACCCACATATACATTAGTCGTTTGAACAACCTTGAGCACTTGAGTCGTTTGAAGAAGATTTCTTCTTCTTGGCTGGAGCAGCATACAGCTGAGACTGTCTCAGACGAGATGGTCAAGGCTGTTTGCTGTTCCTCTGTATAGGTTTGGGGTTAACTTTTCTTTTACCATTTTTGGTGTTGGAATAGTTAGCCTTAGTTGGTACAGATGCCTTTTGGTTCATATTGAGTTCATTGTGTTTAGAACACTCACCCTGTTCATGTGTCTGAGTAGTGCACTTGTTAGGCGTACTACCCCAGCTGGAGAGGATGTTGATGGATTAAGTTCATAGCCAAAACCCATCTTATTGCCATTTGATCTATAATATTCAGAGATACTTTCAATAGTAGTCGAAGCTTTATTGAACTCTAATATCTTTTGATTTAGGCATTCCTTCTCCTTTTCTAAGAGCTTGTGTGCTTGGAAGAGGTCATCGAACTTAGATTGTAGTATTCGAAATTCCTTGGTTTCTAAGGCTTGAGTTTCTAACATCCCCTCATACAACTGAGTTGTTGTGGTATTTTCTTCCTTAAGAAGTTCCACTTCTTTGGTCAACCTTTCATTCATGGTGACTAACTCAGGGGTGTTATCAAACTTAACCTTTTTCAACCTAGCAATTTCTTTCCTTAAATCCTTATTCTCCTCTTCCACTTCTATAAAGGCTATAGTGGCAATATCCAGATCACCTTTTACCTTTCTTAACGATTGATAATAGGTGTCTTATGATTCGCCTTCAGATGAGTTTATGTCATCTGTTTGTGAGAAAATAGGTGAATGGAAAGTAGTAGTGTAGGAATTTACCTCATTTTCTCCTATGGCCATCATAGCTAGATCATCTGAATCATCTGAGTAGATTTGACAGTCTGGTGATGTAGGAAGTTCATCACTTTGATATTCAGATTCTTCAGTCAGCATTGCTTGCTTATCTGAATTTCTCCTGTCTCTCCTTGGCCTTCTTTCTTCTTTGTCATCCAGCTCAGGGCATTCATAGACATAGTGTCCTGGTTTACGACAATTGAAGCATGCTCCAGGTTTTTTATTTGAACTGCCTTTCCTTGGAGGAGTGGCATCTCTTTTTCTGGAGCCTCGGCTGTCAGATGACTCCACATCCTTTCTAGGATACCTTTCTGGTGTTCTTTCTCTGGAACCTCTAGAGGGTGAACTGGCTCTTCTATCTTTGTAGTTTCTATAGCATTTTCTATATTTGCTATTGAGAGTGTTCATCCTTTCGAACCTTTTGATCATAAGGGCCATTTGCTCTTTCAGACTCATGTTTGATCCTTCAAAGTCTTCTGTTTTTAGAGAGGTCTTGCCAGATGAGGTGCTTGCAGCTTTTGTATTTGCTGTCTTGAAAGCTACAGTCTTGGAAGTATATGGAGTTGCAGTAGGTTCATCATTTTCTGAGTTTTCTTCTCTTTCAAGATCATATTCATGGGCTTTCAAATTTTGAAATAGAGTTTGTGCAGACCATTCCTTGATGTCTTGAGTATCTTTGATGATGGTCTTCCTGAGTCTCCATTTCTTGGTTAGAGAGTCTAAGATCTTTAGATTTTTCTCTCTGTTTGTGTATTTCTTGCCCAGGGATTCTATCTCATTGATGATCTTGGTAAATCTATTGTCTAGTTGATCAATAGACTCTTCTGGTTGCATTTTGAAATGTTCAAACTTCTTGACTGCTGTTGTCAACTTGCTCTCCTTAATCAGCTCGGTTCCTTCACAGAGGAGTGCTAGAGCATCCCACATTTCCTTAGCTGTTTCACAGTTGATTACTTTTGCAATGTACTCATTTGGAAGAGTTTGCATGATGTAATCTTGAGCAATGCTGTCAAGATTTGACTGCTTCATCTCTTCTGGTATGAGATCCTTCATCGGCTTGGGGGCTAGTTCTCCAACTGGAACTTCTGGATCACCATTTGTAGTGTTGACTGCCATGATGGTGATTGGGCCTTCGGTGATTACTAACCACATCTTGTAGTGAACTGATGTGAGATTCTTCCTCATCCTGATCTTCCAGTAATCATAATCCCCCACTGAAAACTTAGGCAACTTACGCATATTAGCACTCATGCTGTATGAGTTTTCGAAAACAAGTTTTTCAAAAGAAAAAGATCTGTTCAAGAGGACTACAGAGAGACTCCCTCAAGTCTTCTGATAATCTAGAGACAGTAGTCCGTTAGAACCACTGCTCTGATACCACTTGTTGGTCCCTGAACGAGTAGTGAATGGGATTAAAGTCTAGAGGGGAGGGGTGAATAGACTTTAAAACTTTTTCAATAGAGTTGGGAACCTCTTCTGATTGCTATGTCAACTGGACTACAAGTCTGCTGGTCCAGATGACTATAGGGATCTGATAGAGGAGGTTATATGCGGAATTATGGCAGGCCTTGATTAGACTCGTTCTTATAGTTTCTTAAGAAAGTGTTAACTTGTTTTCTTTAATGAAAGTCCTCAGCTGATGCTGGTTTGAAAGTTGTGGCCTTGTTTTGAAGAATGTTGAAATCACAGTATGCACTAGATAGTAATATGTGTAAATACAGAAATGTAAAGTGCAGTAAGTAAATAACACCAGGTTTATAGTGGTTCGGATATACGATCCTACGTCCACTCTCACGTCCTAACGTGATGTTTAATCCCTTTAATTTACCACAAATTACAAGGGTCTTGACCTTTATAGTCCCAAGGATAGGACTTTGAGATCTGAGCCGTCCTAACAGCTACGGTCTCCACAAGTGATTGTAAGCACTTGCACTTTGAGGGTTTCAAAAACTTTAACCTTTCGGAGAGGGTTTTGGGTTTTTGAAGTGTATCCAACTAATGGTTCAAGCTTATAATTTGCTTAACCACTTTGCCTAAAACAAATGATATACAATATGAATAGGTTTCAGGTTCTTATGGGTTGGATAGAAATCACTTAAGAGCTATGGATAATCTAATGGATTCTGGCTCTTTGAGAACTCTTGGAACAATATGGCTTTAGCTTGATTGCTTGCTTAGCTTGTTGAATTCTCTCGTTGTGACTTCGTACTTGTGATTTCTCATCCTCTTGTATTTATAGTGGTGATTGCTTGCAACTAGCCGTTGGAGTTGACTAGCCGTTGGGGCAATCTTTCCATAATGGCTTGATTCCTTGATTCCAGCAGCTTGATTGCTTCAATCCTGAGATCATGTCAATCTTCTAAATAAGGTAGGTCTTCATTTGAATTGCAAGATGACTTTGGGAATCAGCCGAGTCTTGGAAGAGAACATAGTCTTCTGATCTGTACTACTAGTCTTCTGACTACTCTTCTGGCCTTAGGTCTTCTGTCTTCTGATATCAGTCGAGTAAAACTCTTCTGATCTGGCAATTCTTTGTCCTGCTTTAGGCCATCTTCAATCTTTGACTCCATCAGATAGGTAGGTATACAAGCACCTTAACTTATCTGGTTTTCAAGGATCTTCTAGTCTTCATATCTTCTACTCTTCTCATCTTGAGGGAGCGCATGTAAGCCGGGACTGTGCTAATCAGCTGATATCTATACAGTTGATCACACAAGACTAGTCTAAGCTGTTCTATACAAAGTCAGCTGATCCTATTACATTTATAAACTCTAAGTGTTTTGGCCATCAAAACTATTCTAACATTAAGTGGGGCTTAGGGTGAATTTATATCCCAACAAAACATCTTAGATGATGAAGATGGAAGTTGATCATCTTCAGAGGTTTCTTCTTCAGCTTTCAATGCTTTCCTATTTCCATATTTCTTGTCCCTCTTAGCTTGTCTTTCCTTCCTTTCCTTGGAAGTCAGCTCTGGAAAATCATACTGGAAATGTCCTGTCTTCTTGCAGTTGTAGCATGTATTCTCATCTTCATCTTTCTTCTTTTCAGTATCTCTCTTCTTAGTTGATGAAGATGGATCTTCTTTGGAGTTGTCCCTTCTGGATCTCCTTTCATCATTCTTCTTCTCAGGTGAGTTGTATCTTCTTCTTCTATCTTGGTAAAACCTTTTGTATTTACCAAATCTAGAATTTAATCTTTCAAATCTTCTAGCCATCATGGCCAACTCATCTGAAATGTCAGCTTTGGAATCTCCTTTTCCACTTTTGCTTGATTTGCTGACTTTCTTGGAATCAGGTTCATTGGATTTGGCTTTCAGTGCAATTCCCTTTGCTCTCAGGTTCCTCAGTGTTGTTCTTTCTGTTCAAGTCATATTCATATGCCTTGAGTTCTGAGAACACTTGTTGCATTGGCATTATTGACAAATCATTCGTATTCTGCATCATGACAGCATACACATTCCATTTGGTTGTCAAGATCCTAAGAATCTTCAGAGCCACTTCTCTTTTGGAGTATACTTTTCCAAGTGAGTTGATCTCATTCATGATGTCTGTGAACCTTCCATCCAGTTGATCAATGTTTTCATCAGACTTCATCCTAAATTGCTCATACTTTTGAACAGCAACTTGAAGTTTGTTTTCCTTGATCTTGTCAGTTCCTTCACACATTAGAGCTAATGTGTCCTAAATCTCCTTTGCAGTTGTGCAGTGAAACACTCTACCCATTATAGCATCTAGAATGGTCTGATATAGGGTGTTCATTGCTACATAGTTGAGATTCTGCTTCTTTCTTTCTTCAGGAGTGAGCTCATCATCATCTTTTGGAATTTCTTGTGCTCCAGTTGCTCTTTGGGCTTCTGTAACATTTGTGTTAGGTTTCATGAACACAAATGGACCTTTAGTGATCACCCTTAGCATTTCATCATGGAGACAAGTCAAGTGAGCTCTCATCCTTATCTTCCAGAAGTCATAATTCTCAATAGAGAACATATGCAGTTTCTGATAAGATATCTTGTTGATGGGGTTGGTTCCCATAGCAGTAGGTGGTGGAACAGCTACACCAGAATTCTCAGAAGAAGATGTGTTAGGCATAGTGGATAATCAGAAATAATGAATGTCACAGAAAGAGCACAAGTAGATCAGTTTAGGTAACCAAAGTTGATCCTCAAAGCAATGGTCTTTAAACCCCTGCTCTGATACCACTTGTTGGTCCCAAAAGGAGTGTGACACGTGTATTGGGGGGGGGGGGGGGAATACACGTGTATGTGTTTTTCAAAAAACTTTTTGCAAGTAATCAACACAAATAATCAGAGTCAAATAAGTTACACAGTATGTCAAGTCCTATGAAAATACTAACAGTAAATTCTAACAGATCTCAACAGATGCAACTTGTATGCGGAATAAATGATAGGCCCTATTATACTCCTTAAATGATATGCACTCAAATACTAAACTATCAAGTAGCAGTAAGCAATTATAACAACACAAAAACTTAAGCAAGAAGATAAATGCAATACGTAAGAACACAAGATGTATAGTGGTTCGGAGGCTAAACTGCTCCTACGTCCACTCTCCTAATTTAATAGGATAATTCCTTAATCTCTTCGGAATTAACTTGTTTTTATAGTGTCAAGGTGCACTCTACTTCTTCTTCTTCTCTTCTCTTGATTTCTTACAACCTTCTCTCGTTGCAATACTCTCAACACTTCTACGAACTCAACGATACTCTCAAACTATCTCTCAAGGTGAAAGTAGGGTTTTGTTTTTGCACCAACTAAGTGTGATACCCTTTACAATTTAAGAACAGATGTAAAGGCTAGGATATCACTTTCTAGGCTTTGGATAATCAAACAGTAAGCTTGCCTAGAGGGGACTAAAGATAACACTCACAAATGAATATGCTTAAAAGCTTTATCTCTCGAGTGTTTTGAATACTTTTGAATGCTAAAAATATTGCTAGAATGTGTATGGCTTGTGTGTCTTGTGGTATGTCCCGTAATCTTGAAATGATTCAAGATGTGGCCTATTTATAGATTAAGCAAACTATCCGTTGGTGGAGATAGCAAAACTTATCCATAAATTTGAACTTTCAAATTGTTCAGGGGCCTGCATGCAAATAGTACATGCATTCACGTTCATTCTGCATTCTGTATTCATTCTCAGAATTTATTATGCGTAGTAACAAGTGGCATCCGCTTATTGGTTGATTTGGAATAACTCCGTCCTTTCCGCTAACGGCCTCGTACTGGATAAAATGCCTCGTCATTCATCGTCTTTGACCATAAGTGTGCCATGTCCAAAGTATATGAATGTCCAAATTCATCATACTTGACTTCATGAATCCTTGCCACTTTTTCATAACACTTCAGCTTCTTGTCTTCAATGATACTTGTCTTCATATGCTTTGTGCTTTCAGGTCATTTGTCATAGATTCAAGGAATAATCTATCTAAGAAAAATTAAAGCTCCCTAACATATATGAGCTTTTCTAACCTGAAAATCTAAACTTGGCAAATCATCATACTTGGGGTTTTACTTAGGGTTTTGGTATCTAATCAAAATCAAATTTTCTTTTATTAATGTAAACCATATCCCAACATATTTATATATATATAAAATGAGAATGATATCTCTCCTGCTTTCGACACGTAAGTATTTTAGGTTGCTTCTTCTTTCGCCACGTGTACATTACAAGTATAGGAAGATGGAGAGACTTTCAAGTTTCACCCTAGCTTCCTCATCTTCTTTTAATTCACGGATTCATTGTTATTTGTTTTGAGATCGAGTTTGATCGTTTCCACCTTCATCCCGTCTCTCACAAGTTAATATTAATTTGCACTGAAGCAGTTCTCAAGACTCATATATAATTTGCAGCTCGAAAAGAATTGCAGAAATGGAAAACGGAGGCCATGAAGTACCTGAAAATGCCAATAAACGTCAGTAAACTCTTAATTTCTATTTTTATTTTTTTTTCCCTTTGAGGATTTTCAGATTGCCAGGGGCCTGAATTTCTAATTCTTTTATTAATTTTTCCCTTTGATGATTTTCAGACTGCCAGGATCCTGGATCTGAATCAGCTAGAAAATCGGATGCTTGCGAAGGATGCCCTAATCAGGAGGTTTGTGTTATTGCTCCCAAAGGACCTAATCCAGGTTGATTTTTTAATTTCGTTTATTCTTTCAATTATTCATATGAATTTCACAAAACAAATTTGAATTAAGGATGATAATTTTTATGGATTTGCTGCCCAAACAATTTGAAGACCTGTAGTTCATAGTCATGTAGCCATATCTTTGCATCATCAAATTGCCCTCTATATGTAGATGTATTTAATCATTGTTTCTGTATGTATGAACCTATTAGGTGGAATGTTAACTTTTGATTCTTGGAATGAATGCATTTGATAATTAAAGCATCAGATATCTTCTTAAATCATATGAAAATTAGAAAATCAAATGAAATGTTTTTACTTTGTTGGCACAAAATTGAATTCGAGGTTTTTTTAACTGGCCATGTGTTACTTCAATACTCCCATCATCGATCTGTGGTAACCCAATAAACATGTTAATTCTTACGTAAAACCATGATGTTTGTTAAATAAAATGAAAAATATCTACACTTTTCGACTTCTGAGAGGCTCTACATATGTGTTACGTATTCTAACAGTAATGAGGCTCAATGGATTTTTTATCGTATTTTAAAAGATTGTGGTTTTGTTGAATGTAGGTGCAAATTTAAATATTTGAGGAAAGATGTGAAGATTTGAGGTTCATTTATACTTTCAGTATTGTAAAGATAGAAGTACGTCTCTTTATTTTTTAATTGCATAGAATGTAAACATTCTCTTTATCATGTTGAGTGGCCAAAATATTGAACTATTAACCATTAGGCTTGAGCGAGGGAAAATATATTTCAATCAGAAATGTTCAAATGTATCTTGCTCTATAATGTATTCTAAAAAAACGGGTATTAGTATTTTATGCTGGTGCGCATAAATACAAACAAAACTTATCTAGGAGAGAGTTTTAACACACACACACATATATATATATATACTTATTATATTATCGACTATAAGAAAATTAAAACAGCCACAGAGACACATGCATTGCACTAGAATTTTTATATATACAGAGACACATGCATTCCACAGAGACACATGCATTGCACTAGAATTTTTGTTCAAAACAGTTAATATTTATTTATTATTTTTTTTTTTTTTGGTAAACAAGAAAATTATATATGAAGCCACTGTTAGCAAAATAGATTTAAAAAAATTAAAACAAACCCGTGAATCGCACGGGTGAAAATCTAGTATATAAAAAACAATAATAGAAAAAAGACGTATAATTTTATTAATAAAAAATCAACATATAACATTACAAATTTTCAGAAAACTTTTTTTACACAACATTTGTTGTATGTTTATATATTTTTCGAGACAAATAATTTTCAATTTGAACTTATACTTACCCTCTACTCTAAAGACTACAACATAGAAATCAATATACAAAATTATAAAATTTGAAAACTTATTTGTACCCAACATTTGTTATATGTTTACATGTTTTCCATTTGAATCATGGTAAATAATTTTCAACCTCCAATAATAATAATAACTACATTTCATTCCTTAATTTATACAAATCATAAGAATGGTCAGTAGTCAGTACTATGTCATTCCATTTAAACCTTCGTTACATTCATTAAGTTAATTCAATTCAGTCATAATTTTATACAATTATACCAATCAGACCCTCAATGTCATTTTATGAAAAAAAATATATATATTTCTATCGAAAGTATTTGTACTTCGATGATGTGATTTCTATAATACTCTCAATAAAAGCTTTTCATTTCCTTTTCTCTGAAAAGGAAGAGAGTAATAGAGGCTCATATTCATATCAACAATAGAACCCATTATTTGGACAAAATCCTGCGTGAAACCCATCACACACTGAGACGTATCATAATTTGAATATAATGCTCTAATAATTAAAAGAAAATAGATATTAATTTGTTAACTAACACAAATCTTTATTTAAAATTTGGATCCCAAACACCATTATTTGTAGGTTTTCAATTCATATGTATTTATTTATATTTTCGGGACTTAAGTAGTTAATTATACTTCTATTAGTTTATCTAACTCTTTAAATAGTCATTCTTTGCTAATTTACTCCTGACAATAGTTGAAATTAGGTTTTATAGTCATTTTAGATAACCAATTTAAATGGCTTATTTTTTAATTTATAATTTCGAATTTTGTTTCTTCTCTATATAGTTTCACAGATGGGAATACCATCCACCATCAAATTGATGACAATTATAAGCAGGCTTTCAGAAAGTAGTGCATTAATCACATTGTCCTGGTTAATTACAGATACTTGACCATGCTACGGGCCCACGACCCTCCACGCTGAGTTTCGTGGCTGGCCTGCAGTTGCTTCCAACTTTTTGTTAATCTGTACAAATAAAATAAAAAGACGTACGTTTAACAACAATTAAAAAAGTTATAGAAATTATACAATTACAACACTGTCATGGCAATCAGAGAACATTTCCTTGGCGGGTTTTCACTTGAAACTGAAGCAAAATAATATTAGTACGTAATATATTAACGTGCATATGCATGTTATGTCCTAACATCCAACTAACATGCTTTAGGATGAGTGAGCAACAATTCGATCTTTTTCCAAAATAAATATGTAGATAGCTATTTATAACTTGTCTACCATTCAGCTCGCTCAGGTTAATTTATTAATTGTATACATTTGCATCTTTAAACAAACAACTAAGGATGTAAGAAAATGCATGATTGCAACACAAAGATCAACTTATTCTACATAAAAGAATAATTCTACAGTGATAAACTAAAATGAAGAGATAATATACTTCTCTTATTGACGTACGGTCACATAACTGAACGCACTAAAAATGTGCAAATTGTTTATTAATTCGTCATGCAAACAAATATCATAAACATGATGATCGCACTAGTTAAAGAAAATTAGTTCTCCAAAGTTTGCATTAGGATACAAGGGTTGCTTTGAATCCATAGTAGCAAATTGAATTCATTAATTAATGATGTTAATGAATTTTAAATCTGCCTATTCAAAATTCAATTCAAAAATTTTAAAAGTCCAACCCAAAATGAAGGGTCTATTACTTTTTTAAAACTATGTTATATGTATGTACTGTATAAATCAATCAACCCCCAACCTCTATACATATTAGTTTTCCATTTAAGGTTAGATCATGTTTGATAGCTAAGATTAAAGGTGGATTGACCTCATTTTAACCCTTATAAATGGTTTGATAACTAAGATTAAGAGTAGATTATGCTTTAAAATATATAAAAATTTAGATATTATAATATATCCTAATCTTATGTTAATCCGTCTTAGCTATCAAACATGACCTTAATTTATTAAGGAGAGGACTACCAACCTTAGCCCTTGGTTGATCTTGTGCCATCTCCTCAAATACTAGATATAGTGTTGTACGTGCTTTCATCGGGTTGACTCGGATGTGGACTGTTTATTAGCACGAGACAAACATGTATAATTAAACGGGGTTATTTACGTGTTTAGGGAGTATTTATGATGATCTTGATGATCTTAATGAAGAACAAAGCAAAGAAGATCAAGAACAATGATATAGCTTCTTGGAGAAGCTAAAGCTTTTCAAGCTTGGGAGTGTTTATTGCTTAGGTTGAGAGTGATTCTTAGGAATGATGTAACTTGTGTACAAATGAGCCCCTTTTAGGCATTATATAGTGGTTTCTGGGGACTGCCCGTCCTTTACACGTGGCACGCCCTCATTGGACCTATCTTCTGCCCGAAAAGGTGATTTGATGGCGCATTTAATGCTAAACCGCCTTAGGTGCTCGTCCTCGCCGAGATGCCGAGGAGCTGGGCCATGATGGTCGCCGGAGGACCTTCGAGGAATGTGGTCGCCACGCTCCATGCTGTCTCCCAAGGCTTCAATACTTAACTTCTCTTGCTAAAAATAGGCATGTGCTCGCCACACATTTGGGCGAGCAGCTAACTAAACATGTGCTCGCCAACATCTTTGGACGAGCACTTAAATATATTAAATACATTTATTCTATTACATTTTCTTGGTCTTGTTGACTAGTGTTGGTCCCAAGTTGAGTTAATAACGAGTAAGCTAGTGAAAATGTCTAGAGGGGGGTGAATAGACTTTTCAAAATTCTTTCGAAATATCAAAGTACAATGTGCGGAATACGAAATTATCAATGAGCCCAATTCAAGATTATACTCAACTTATTTTTGAGAACTCTGTTCTATACTCAACTAGTCTAGATCAGTTAAGTAGTTAACCAATTAAGCAAACTGTAAAGTAAATCAAACACAAGATTTATAGTGGTTCGAGAACTTGTCTACATCCACTCTCACAAACCCAGTTGTGATGTTTCCACTAAACTCTTCCAATCGAGTACAAGTGTGTGTTCCTGTCTTTAAAGTCCCAAGAAGAAGACTTAGATCTTCAACAGACTATACCTCCAGATACGTCTACGATCTTACTAGAAATTTTACAAGTATCTAGCACCTTGAAAAATAACAAAACAAAAACTAAAAACTTCTCTGTTCTTCAGTAGTAGCCTTCTTGATTCTTCACTTGTCTTCTGGCTATCTTTCTGAACTTCAATCAACTCTGAGAGTAAACTTCAATTATATCTCTGAAAATGCTTCACTTGAGTATGAACGTTAGTGTTTCAGTAGTTCTCAATTGATCACCATCATGAAGTATTTATAGACTTCAATCTTCAAGAACTTAGTAAGTTGTAACCAACTTTTCTTGATAACTACCTTCAACTGAATCTTATTTATCAATCCACGCGTTTCTGTTATGAATTAGTTATTCCATAACTAACTTCTATATCTTTATCACTTCACGCGTATTTGTAACTAACTTCAAGTTGATTTGTCTTGAGTAGACTTGTATATGTACTTGTCTTGTAGTCCACCTGTCTTGAGTAGTAGACTGGTCTTCTCTTCTTGTGTAGTAGACTTCTAATAGAACTAATCTAGTCCTATCATCTAACCTAACAAGACTATTACATTACTTTAAGCTTTTATAATACAAGCTTAGTCAACTTATAAACTATACAAAGAATCTAATCTATTACATATAGAAACATCATGAGCTCTATACAACATTTAAATAGCTCAGTAACAATCTAACATATATGAACAGATATGAAGTACTTATAAATCGTACTTATCTTTTAATAATACTTAAACTGTACTTGTCTTTTGAATTCTACTGATCTGTACAAGATGACTTCAACTTAACTAGACTAGATTAGTCAACACTTAGAAAATATTCAAGTCTTCTTTTTGGCTTATCAAAACTTTATCTTTTATCTTTTATTCATCATTTAGGACTTGTTCTAGAATTCATATCCCAACAATTTCCCCCTTTTTGATGAAGCCAAAACTACTTGAATCTTTTCTTATTACGTAGACTAGTTAAGTAGTTATCTTGTCTTTAAACATCAAATAGTACTTTATCTTTTTCATTCATTCAGAAATAGATCAGTAGATATTACAAATACTTCAAAAATAACGAAATCAAAACAAACTAAACTATACTTGAAAAATTACCTCTTTCTGAATCTGGAACACAGAAAGCATTGAGTAGTCTAGTATGGATTCCTTGGATATGTTCTTCGTCTTCAATCTTCTCATTGTCTAGCAACTCATCTTCATACTTCTTGATCTGGTTCACATCTGCTCTTTTACCTGAACTCGTCATAGGACACTTCCATTTCGGAAAACCAGGAACAAGAATATTAAAATTAGCAGCAGCAGATATCCTTATGATTAAGTTCCATAGCATCTTATGCTGTCCTTCCATGAACTTATCAAACATAGCATAAAGATCGTCAGAGTTATCAGAATCTCCAAACTTCCTGATAATCCAGTGATCAAGTTCCCATTGCCTTTTCACTTTCATCCAATCTTGACGATGTTCTTTGTCAATAAAGTGATCAATGAGCTTGTCTTCTATTTGATCTTCATCAGGCTTCTGCTTCAACAAACTTTCAATGTGTTTTTCTATCTTCTTCTTCTTAGCATAATGAGCTTCATCACTTGGCTCATCAATCTTTTGCTTCTTCAAAATACCAGCTTCAGGAGTAGGCTCTTCAATGGTAATAGACTTCCTTTTCGATACCATCCTTGTCTGAACTTCAGCTTCTGGAGATGCAATAGACTTGCCCTTCTCCTTCTTCTTTAACTCATCAGCTTCAACTTTAGCTTGCTCAGCTTCTGCAGTTTTAACCAATCTGCCCCTGCCTCTCTTAGGCCTCTTAAGATCTTGCATAGCTTCAGCAGCATCTTTAGCTTCTGGTTCAGCACTTGCCTCTTTTACTCCTTCAGCAGCAAATTCAACTCGACTTGCCTCTTCCCCCTTTTTGGCTTCATCAGATGCCTTGAGAGAGAAAAGAGAAGTAAACCGAGTCATTTCTTCCATCATCGCCTGCTTCATAAGATCTGTAGCTTTCTCAATTTGCTTCTCATGCGACTTGTTTTGACTTAACTTGTCCAGCTTAGTCGCAACCAACTCTAGCTTCTGAGTAGACAAATTCAACTCATTCTTAAAATGTGTAGCAGTTAAACGTAACTTCTTGTTTTCATCAGTCATAGCAGAAATAATTTGTTGTGCTTGAGTTAGCTGATCATATGCTTCCTTCCTCTGAACATCAGCAACTTCGATTCTCGCTCTATAGACTCGTTCCAACTTCCTGGATTCAGTAGCTAGTACGCGTGCAAAATCGACTGAGCTTTTCTCTGAGTATTCAACTTGATCTTGAAGAAATCCCTCAAGTTGCTCAAACATATGCTGTCTGTATTCTTCATCTACCTGACTGACTGCATCAACTATCAAATCTTTTGAACTTGTCACAAGGACATTGTTTTGTTCAGTAAGAATCTTCTTGATATCAGATTTAAGAAACTTATCAATCGATGCTTTGACAACAGCTTTCAATTCGTCCTTTAACACATCTATGGAGGCGGCTGAGATAGCATGAGATGACTGTCCAATCTCAACATGAGGAGCATCAAGCATGACTTCATCTGCCGGAATTAAAACTTTCACCAACTGATCTGCTGGAACAGTAGCCAAGACCTCGTCTTCAACTGGATCAACCTCTGGAAGCACACTTCCAGCAATAGCTCTTAGATTAAGTTGAGGAGAGTAAGAGATAATAGCAAACTTCGCTTCATGAGCCTTCTTTTCAGCAATAGCTATGTCCTTCTTCAATAAGGCATGCAACTTCTTCATGTATCCACAAAGTTCAAATGGCAGTAAATCATCAGAATAACGATTTATAAAAGTAAAATCTGATCTTGGACTATCAGCATGTTCTATTTGAAATTTGAACACAATGCCTCTTAGCTGATCTGAGACATTGTCCAAATCTAAGACTGGATCAGTAGACTGAATCAACGCAGCTTGATCACCTTCAATCACCACAATGTCTTGCACATCATCAAGATCTGGAACCTGAACACCAACATCAATCTTGAATTCGGAACTCATCAAGTCATCAGAAATACCAAGTAGTCTTTTCGCAAGAGCAGTGATAGCATGATCTAGGAAAAGCTCTGAGTGATCACTAACACCACTGTTCTCCTTCTGCTCTGATACCACTTGTTGGTCCCAAGTTGAGTTAATAACGAGTAAGCTAGTGAAAATGTCTAGAGGGGGGTGAATAGACTTTTCAAAATTCTTTCGAAATATCAAAGTACAATGTGCGGAATACGAAATTATCAATGAGCCCAATTCAAGATTATACTCAACTTATTTTTGAGAACTCTGTTCTATACTCAACTAGTCTAGATCAGTTAAGTAGTTAACCAATTAAGCAAACTGTAAAGTAAATCAAACACAAGATTTATAGTGGTTCGACAACTTGTCTACATCCACTCTCACAAACCCAGTTGTGATGTTTCCACTAAACTCTTCCAATCGAGTACAAGTGTGTGTTCCTGTCTTTAAAGTCCCAAGAAGAAGACTTAGATCTTCAACAGACTATACCTCCAGATACGTCTACGATCTTACTAGAAATTTTACAAGTATCTAGCACCTTGAAAAATAACAAAACAAAAACTAAAAACTTCTCTGTTCTTCAGTAGTAGCCTTCTTGATTCTTCACTTGTCTTCTGGCTATCTTTCTGAACTTCAATCAACTCTGAGAGTAAACTTCAATTATATCTCTGAAAATGCTTCACTTGAGTATGAACGTTAGTGTTTCAGTAGTTCTCAATTGATCACCATCATGAAGTATTTATAGACTTCAATCTTCAAGAACTTAGTAAGTTGTAACCAACTTTTCTTGATAACTACCTTCAACTGAATCTTATTTATCAATCCACGCGTTTCTGTTATGAATTAGTTATTCCATAACTAACTTCTATATCTTTATCACTTCACGCGTATTTGTAACTAACTTCAAGTTGATTTGTCTTGAGTAGACTTGTATATGTACTTGTCTTGTAGTCCACCTGTCTTGAGTAGTAGACTGGTCTTCTCTTCTTGTGTAGTAGACTTCTAATAGAACTAATCTAGTCCTATCATCTAACCTAACAAGACTATTACATTACTTTAAGCTTTTATAATACAAGCTTAGTCAACTTATAAACTATACAAAGAATCTAATCTATTACATATAGAAACATCATGAGCTCTATACAACATTTAAATAGCTCAGTAACAATCTAACATATATGAACAGATATGAAGTACTTATAAATCGTACTTATCTTTTAATAATACTTAAACTGTACTTGTCTTTTGAATTCTACTGATCTGTACAAGATAACTTCAACTTAACTAGACTAGATTAGTCAACACTTAGAAAATATTCAAGTCTTCTTTTTGGCTTATCAAAACTTTATCTTTTATCTTTTATTCATCATTTAGGACTTGTTCTAGAATTCATATCCCAACAACTAGTCGTCGCATGACTTTGTTGACTGGTCCTCGCCACGTAAGATGGTGACTAGGATTGACTTGTCAAAGATTGACCTCTTTGACTAGGTATAACATTTGCCCCCTGGTCGCCTTTCTTCGTATTCGTAGAATGGTAAGGCGAGCAGTCTGATCGTCTCCTTGGAAGGTGAATTTATCTTCGACAAACAAAATCCACTTTGAAATCTTGGTGACGTAAACTGGAGGCGGTCGCCTCGTTTCCTACGCCGAGCACGCCTTTCGAAGCGCCTTTAATGATGACTGATGTGACTTGTGTCAGGCGCGTGATCGTTGCCCGAAATTTGAAATGCGCGCGTGGGGCGCGTGCCGACCTCAAAGGTCGCGCGTGATGGCCACTCTCCGAACTCGATTTCGGAAATGACCCCAGATTTTTGGGAAAATTACGGATTTTACCCCGTTTTTTGCACATAGGTCCCTGCATATGTTTGCCTATAAATAGGGCTTCCTTCTTCTTCAATACACTTTCTCACTCTGCGAATTTTCGAATTTCTTCAAGCTTTCGTCCAAGCTTCAATCTTCAAGTTTTTCTAGCGTGTGTTGTGGTGGTTTTCGATCGTCAACAAGGTAAAAAACATACATTATTTTCTTTAAAAACTCTTTCTCCCCCATTTCTATAGAAAAAATGGAGGTCGGTGGCTCCGGTGGTGGCTCCGATGGTGGTCCGCCGCCGTTGGTTGGTGGCTCTGAAGATTCCGGCGGCGGAGACCGTTTGGCCTTGGCCTTGATGGAGAGGGCATCCTCTTCGGACTCTAGGATCCACTCCCCTGACCCTATAAACGTTAGAGTCCGCAATCTTGGAAAAGCAGTGGTCGTCGACGTCGACGAGCTCGATGAATCCGAAAGGGACGATGCTGGCAATGACGCCGAGGAGGGTGACGCCGAGGAGAGTGGCAGCGAAACTGACTCTGATCTGCGCGATCAGGGTTTGGATCGAGGGGTGGGCGAGCAGATAGAAACTGCCCAAGTTGAGGAGACCTTGACAAGGAGTCTCCGCGAGGTCTTTGAGGAGGTTGTCCAATATGCGGAGAGCATAAAGGACATTTTGAGTGGCAGGGAAAATTTGGATGGCGACGAGGTCTCGAGGGAGGCCTACTATAAATATTTCTGCGAATACCTTCCTCGAGAGGTTCCTCGCCCGCATCGAGAAGCTTTCCAAACAATATACGAGGCGAGCAAGTATGCGAGCAAAGTCTCCTCGGCGCAGCTAGAGAATTCCCGAAAGAAGTATCAATTGCCGGCCGACGTCTACTTTTTTGTTCCTCGCCCGGATGAGAGGGCCGACCAGCCGCCAGAAGGCATGGTCGCCGTTAACATCGGCATGATGGAGGCAGGGCTGAGGTTCCCCCT
This sequence comes from Galeopsis tetrahit, assembly GCA_963675135.1. Taxonomy (NCBI): domain Eukaryota; kingdom Viridiplantae; phylum Streptophyta; class Magnoliopsida; order Lamiales; family Lamiaceae; genus Galeopsis; species Galeopsis tetrahit. The sequence continues at coordinate 66,396,077 of OY776125.1, read as the reverse complement.
GCATCCCAGTATCTCAAATTTTTTAGTCTTCTTAAAGGTGGCCCCTTCTCAAATTCTGTCGAACGGTTGGTCAAACCTGATCGGAATTCTTACACTGTTCGGTCTGGTGGCGGCCGAGAATGGATGTCGGAACACATGGCTTAGCCCGAAGGAGATTAACTATCTCCTTCAGGCGGCCGAGGCCGGAGGGAAAGTAGGCCATGGATACTATTATGTAAGAGGCCGAGATAATTTTAAATTGGTTGAAGGGGTTCCCAACAAGATTAGAGATTGGAAGACCAACTGGTGGTGGGTAGCCGGGGACTGGAAAAGTCCAGTGAAGCCGGATGGGTCCTCTGCTCTCTTTCCCATCGAGACTGAATATCAAAGAATTTGTGGTAAGTCTTTTTATTTCTGCTTGTTCTTGTCTATACTGAATAACTCCTCCCTTTTGTAGGTGAAACTGCTCGCAAGAAAACTGCCGATCACCGTCTCACGCCCATCTTCCAATACCATGTTTGCTGCGTTCTCAATCGTCGCTACCTGGAGAGGTCCTGCCGATTTCTGAACAGGGAGTGTATGCGTGAGCGAGCAGGTCTCAGAGTACCTCCTCATCATTTCACTCGAGAGTTCCCTCCAGGTATCAAAATATTTCTAAGTTTTCTTTTTTTGAAATTACTCTTCGTAGACACTAACTTCTCGTTTTTCTTTCTAGTAGTGGTTCCACAAAGGGTTGTTACTTATCTTCCTCCCACCGTTGAAGTTGATCGCATAAAATCGAACAGGATGCTTCAAAAAGCAAGAATGCTCCGCGAGCACAGGATCGTTGATGGCGCCGGCAAGAGGAAAGGAGCGGAGACCTCGGGGGCTCCACCCAAGAAAATTTCTAAACCAACCCGAGGGGGTTCTTCTCGCCCACCTGCTACCGAGCAGAGGGCCGAGCCAGTTGGCGAACCGAGGTTCTCGTCGAGGAGATCTCCTCCGCCGAGGGGTAACTCGTCTCCCCCCACAAAGGTCGTATCCCCTCCTCCCCGAAGCACTCGGTCGCGAGAGACTGCAGCGAGCTCGTCGGCCGGGGAGAGGGCTCAGGGAGACAACACACTTCTCGGCTGGGATGCCGCAAGGGTTGCCAAGTAAGTTTACTGTCAATGAGACTTTAGAATATTTTCAAGTACCTTTTCCTAATTTTTTCCTTCTCTAATAGCGTTGCCGACTGTCCGATCGCCCAACCTTTCAACGAGAACCTACTCGGCTTCTACCGGTCGCGGGATCCGGTCGATAGAGAGTCCTTGAATCCGATCGCACTGAGGGCCGTGAAGCACCTGCCTCGATCGTTGACGACCACTCTGGTCGATGAGGTCAACAACCACAACGCCTTGGAAAATGCGCGCCTGGTCGCCATTGATCTGAGCCGGGCATCTTATACCATAGAGAAGCTCGCCTGCCAGATCGCTGATGGTCGCAAAATCAGCGAAGACAGGGGTGCGAAGCTTGCCCAAATGGCCAAGGCTAAAGCTGTCGTCGAAGGGCAGCTGGTCGCCTCTGAGGAGAAGGTGGTCGACCTTGAGACCAAACTGGCCGATGCCGAGGCAAAGTTGGCCGATTCTGAGGCCCAACTTGAGATGGTTCGAAAGAAGGATCAAGAAGATCTCCAAGAGATCGAACGTCTCCGTGCTCGCCTCAAGATTGCCGAGGACGAGGTAAGAACTCTTACAAACAAATCTGCAAATGATGAGGAAGAGTTGGCCACTCTTCGGCAACAGCTGCTCGACATGACGGATGAGCGAGATGAAATCACTGATCTCGCTGGGAGTGTGGCCATTATAACTGTGGCACTCACTGCCCACGGGCTTATTCATAGATTACTAGAAGTTCATCCTGAGGTGGACGTGACTCCGCTCGGCGGGCTTTTGGACGACCTCCTTATGAAGGAAAACCCTCAACCGGAATCCGAACTCCCTTTGCTCCCTCTAATGAAATTGGGACTTCAGTTCCCTAGACTTTTGGGAGTTCCGGTATTTTTCACGAATCCTCCAAAGGAACGCCCAGCTCAACAAAATGAGCAGGATGCTGCCGCCGAGAAGGCAGTTGTCGGCGAGCAGGATGCTACTGCCGAGGGGGAAGTTGCCGGCGAGCAGGATGCTGCTGCCGAGGGGAATGTTGCAGAGACTTAGTTTCTCTTCTTTTTTTCTTCCTTTTATTTCATTTTTTAGGACTGCTCGGCCACTAAGGCCTTTTTTGTAATTTTAGTCTCTAAGGCTTTTCAATGAATGGAACTTTTGCTTATATGATGATTGGTTATTTTGAGTGATCGTTCTCGTTACTGCTTTTCGATTTATTTTATGATTATTTTTTGCAAACATCTTTTTAAGAAAGAATGCTCATCTTTCCTTGCGAGCATCTTTACGAAAGAGTGCTCGTCTTTCCTTGCGAGCATCTTTACGAAAGAGTGCTCGTCTTTCCTTGCGAGCATCTTTACGAAAGAGTGCTCGTCTTTCCTTGCGAGCACCTTTACGAAAGAGTGCTCGTCTTTCCTTGCGAGCATCTTTACGAAAGAGTGCTCGTCTTTCCTTGCGAGCATCTTTACGAAAGAGTGCTCGTCTTTTTAGAGTTAACCATTCGTCGGTTGAACTCTTTGTTTGATAGGTAGTGATCGTCGTCGCCACTACCTTGCGAGCATCTTTAAGAAAGAGTGCTCGTCTTTTGTTTCCTAGATGGCTACGCAGAGCCTTGTCTAAAATTTCAAACTTATCTAACACTTGATGGAAATTTAAAACTTTACTTGTATTGAAAGGATGATTAGATACAAACTATACAAATATGAAAAAATTAAAAACTTACTGGTAATACTTCTTCAGCTTGACCGCGTTCCATGGGTACTTGCTCGGCTTGCCCTCCAGATCTTCTAGCTCGTACGATCCGTTCAGGAGTGTGCGCGTTATTCGGTACGGACCCTCCCAAGTCGGGCCAAGTATGCCGATGGACTGCTCCGTCGCCCTCCGAAGTACGAGCACGTACTTTGGTGTTGTAGCGTTCTGACCTTTGCTTGTAGACCACATTCTTCTCGTCCGCTGTTAGCCTTCGCTCTTCTAGGAAGTCCAAGTCGGAGAGCTGTGCATCGTTATTCAACTGCTCGTCATAATTTGCCACTCGAAAAGTTGGGACTTGCCCCTCTGCTGGTATGACAGCTTCAGTTCCGAACGCGAGCGCGAACGGAGTTTCACCAGTAGAATTCCTCGTGGTCGTCCGATATGCCCACAGAACCATGTGCAGCTCGTCCGCCCATTTGCCCTTCAGTCCATCCAGCTTAGCTTTCAAAGTGTGCTTGATGATTTTGTTGATCGCCTCTACTTGACCATTTGATTGTGGATGATAGGGTCTTGAAAATTTTTTCTTTATGTTCCACTCTGAGTAGAAATTCAGCATGTCTTGACTTGTGAATTGACGTCTGTTGTCGGTCACTATCGCTCGTGGTAGGCCGAACCTGCAAATTATATTCTTCCAAATGAAGCTTGTCATTTGGCCCGTTGTGATGGTCTTCAACGCCTTTGCCTCTGTCCATTTGGTGAAGTAATCGACTGCTACGACTACGAAAGTTACTCCCCCAGCAGCTGGTGGGAAAGGTCCGATGATGTTGATCCCCCACTTCGCGAAAGGCCACGAACTATACACCGAGATGAGCTCGTCTGGTGGTGAGTGAATGGTGGGAGCGAAGGCTTGACATCTCTTGCACGTCTGCGCGTAATGGATTGCATCTTTCTTCAGTGTTGGCCAAAAGTAGCCTTGCCTTACGATCTTTAAAGCGAGCGCTTGCCCCCCTGTATGATTTCCACATGCTCCCTCGTGGATTTCATGCATGACGATCTTCGCTTCGTCTTCTCCGAGGCATTTCAATAAAGGCATTGAAAAACCCCGTTTGTACAGCTGGTCGCCCAAAATTGTGTACCTTGCGGACCTGAGTTGCAATCTGGTTGCCTTCACTTTGTCTGCCGGGAGCTCGCCGGTCTTGATGTACTTGGTGATCGGCGTCCTCCAGTCCTCGTCGCTGGTCGCTTCAACCTGCAAAATTTGACCTCTGTTCACCGATGGGGAAGAAATTTTAGTGATGGTTGCTTCTGAAAATATTGCCTCCCCCTCTGAAGTGGCCAGCCGAGCTAACGCATCTGCTTGCGTATTTTCCTCCCTAGGGATTTGCTCGATGTGGAATTGATCAAATTGCTCGAGTAATCCTTTCACTAGGTCTTGATACTTTATCATTTGATCGCCGCGAGCCTCGTAGTCGCCCGTAATTTGACATACAACCAGCTGAGAGTCAGAAAAAATTTTCAGTTTTCTGGCGCCCACGGCCATAGCCATCTTGATGCCTGCAACCAGAGCCTCGTACTCTGCTTCGTTGTTGGTCGCCCGATACTCGAACTCGATCGCCGAAGCAAACGTCTGTCCGGTTGGGCTGGTGAGGACAACTCCTGCCCCTGCTTTGGTGCTCGTCGACGAGCCATCGACGAACAGTGTCCAAGGAAGTTCGATTCCCTCGTCCAATTTCTCCGGGAAAGTGAGCTCTACAATGAATTCTGTCAGTACTTGTCCCTTGATTGCCGTTCTGGGTGCGTAGGTGAGACCAAATTGCCCGATCTCCACCGACCATTTCAAAAGTCTTCCTGTGGTATCCGGACGATGTAGTGCTCGTCGGAGAGGAAATGTGGTGAGGACGACCACCTCGTGGTCGAAAAGATATTGCCTTAGTTTTCTGACGCTCATGACTAGTGCGTACGCCAATTTTTCCATTGGAGTGTATCTTAACTCCGCATCTCTCAGTGTTTGACTTACGTAGTAGATAGGCAGATGTGTGCTCCCCTCTGCTCGGACGAGCACTGAACTGATCGCACAGTCAGTGGCCGCCAAGTATAGATACAAAATTTCACCGGGGACTGGCTTAGATAGGACCTTCGGATCCGATAGATATTCCTTCAATTTTTCGAAAGCTTTCTCACACTCATCGGTCCACTCGAACTTTCCTTTTTTCAGAGCGTCGAAAAAAGGTTTGCAACGATCGCCCGTTCGTGCAATGAATCTGTTCAGCGATGCAAGGCATCCTGTCAACCTCTGTACTTCTTTCACGTTCCTTGGGCTTTGCATATTGATGACTGCTTGAATTTTACTCGGATTCGCCTCGATGCCCCGCTGGCTAACCAAGTGCCCCAGAAATTTTCCTGAGCTGACTCCAAAACTGCATTTCTTTGGATTTAACTTCATGTTGTACTCTTTTAGTATATCGAAAGTCATGGCGAGGTGGTGTAGGTGATCCTCTTTCCGTAAGCTTTTGACAACGATGTCGTCGATATACACCTCCACCATCTCGCCGATGTGCTTCTCAAACATCTTGTTTACCAATCTTTGGTACGTTGCCCCCGCGTTTTTCAAACCGAAAGGCATTCTCTTCGAGCTATACATATCAAGCGCAGTCATGAAGGTCGTATGTCGCTGGTCGTCGGGATGCATTGCAATCTGATGGTACCCTGCGAAGGCATCCATGAAAGTTAACATCTCGTGCCCCGCTGTATTATCTACCAGGTGATCAATGTAGGGCATCGGAAAGTGATCTTTCGGACAGGCGTCGTTTAAATCTGTAAAGTCTATACACAATCTCCACGACCCAGTCGTTTTTTTGACGAGCACTGGGTTTGCCAACCACTCGGGATCAGTTCCAGTTTTCTCGATTAATTTGTTGTCGATCAATTTCTTGATTTCGACCGCCAAATCCGCACTTTTATCAGGCCCAAATTTTCTTCGTTTTTGGGTGATGGGTCTCCTTGCTGGATCAATATTCAATCTGTGGCAGGCATGATTCGTGGGAATGCCCACCATATCTTCGTGCGACCAGGCGAATGCACCGATGTTTTCTTTCAAAAATGCGACCATGTCTGATCGCAAATGTTCTGGTAAATTCGAACCTATGAATACCTCGAGTTCTGGACGAGCTTCATTTAAATGGATGGTTTCAAGGTCCTCCGCTGAAGTCGCCCGTTCTTTAGGCTCCTTCTAACGAGGGTCCTCAATTCCGAATTCTGGCTCAAAGCCTAACCTAGGCTCCAGATCTGGAAAGTTTGCTGGAGACTGGTCGTCGGGGATCTGGTCGCCCGAATCTGTCTGCTCATCGATTTCCATTGTGGTGTGGTCGTCTACTTCCATGGAGGCATGTTCGTTCGCTTTCACTTGGTGGTCGTCGGAACTACGACTGCACTCCCCAATTTCAATCTTTCGGTACTTGCTAGGAAGACCCTCCAAGAAGTTCACTTGTTCTGTTTGTGTTTGACACTCAATATACTTTTCAACCATAGTACTTTCCTTAGAATGACGTTTTGCAAAACGGACGAGACACTCCCTCGCCCGCGTCTGATCGCCCTTGACGGTTATAACTCCCGTCGGGGTTGGAAATTTTACACAGTAATAATAAGTAGAAACGGCCGCCTTGAACTCGTTGAAGAAAGGTCGGCCGAGGAACACATTGTAGGACGATGGCATGTCGATGACCAAGAAGTCGAGCTGCCTAGTATGGTGCATCTTAGGCTCTTTTGACGATGCCAACTCCAGAGACAGTCTGATTTTCCCAATGGGAAGGTTGCGTGTGTCCCCGAACCCTACGATTATATCATCGCAAGGCTCGATGTATTCTGCATATCCACCGAGAGCATCCAAGGTATGCTTGAAGAGGATGTTGGTGTATGCCCCAGTGTCGACCATCATTCGATGGACGATGGTTCCCATTAACTTCCCCGTGATGACCGACGCATCATTGTTTGGGTGCACCACGCCGTTCAGGTCGTCGTCCGAGAAAAGAATTTAATGAGAAGGAGGCTTCTCGGCAGTCGGAGCGACGCACACCTGGTGCACGTTGTTGAGTGCTCGTTGTTCGCTCTAGGCCCGGCGAACAGACAGAGCGGTCCCGGACTGAGTTCCCCCCAAGGGGCCTTCTATCACATTACAGGCTCCGCCCACGTTATCGATGTCGCCGCCAGGATTGGTTGGCATGGGAGGAGTTACCTTGGGACGATTTAGTTGTTGGCGCAGGTCGTTGCTGTCGTCGCGACGTTTCTTTCCCCTGTTGTCGCCATTGCCAAGGGGCTCTATGAACTGGGTGAGCTTGCCCTCGTTGTATAATTTAAAAAGATTTCTCACCAAGTCCCGGCACCCATTAGTGTGGTGGCCAATAGAGTTGTGGTAGTCGCAGAATTTGCTACCATCGAGGTTGTCATCACTTGTATGCATTGGCTTAGCATGGGGGAGCAGATTCTTTCCCCTGACTGCATTGAAAATGCCCCTAGGATCAAGAGAGAGAGATTCCCTGAACTGGATGATCTCGGGAGACTCCTCGAAAGGTCTGAAGTTCGCTGGGCGAGCACTGCCAGCTTGAGTGGTCGCCTTCTTGGGCTGGGAAGATTCCCCAGTGTTGGTGTTTTTCTTGGGCCAGACCCTCTTGGACGTGTCAGGCTGCTCGTTAGCCTTGGCAGTGTCCATGATTTCCTCCATTTGGATGAAGTTCCCAGCCCTCGTGCGGAAGTCCGCATAAGAAAATGGGAAAGTAAGATGGATAGATTCCCAGAGCTTGGTACCTATCCTTAGACCGGAAACAGTCGAGATCAACTTTGTCTCATCGTTTACGGCCTCCCCATCGATCACCAGCCTATCAAAGCGCTCGATGAAGTCCTTGCCTGACTCATTTAGAGATTGGCGAACGTTAGCCAAACGTTGCTTTGAGGCTGGGCGAGCAGCAATGGACCCGTAGTAGGTCAGAAAGTATTGTCCCAGCTCATGGAACGAGGTGATAGATCCGGCACTCAAAGTTGTGTACCAACGATGAGCCCGATCTCCCAAGGTTAGGGAGAAGTTTCTGCACTGGGTGGCGTTCGTTGCCCCGATTGAGGCCATATAGTTGGAGTACTTGGACAAGTGTACTCTGGGGTCGGACATCCCATCGTATGCCGCCATGGAGGGCATTTGGATCTTCCTTTGAATGGGGGCGGTAAGGATTGCAACACTTAGTGGAGGTGCGGGCAGAGTGATTGGCGGAGTGGCCCCTTGCTTCGAGGCGACCACCTCTGCTCGCAGAGCATCCATCTCTAGTTTCATCAATTTTTGTGTTTCGAGGAACTGGGCGATTTGCCCCACCTCAGCAGTTTGTGCTCGGGGGACGACGACCTCGTCGCGTCGGCTCCCTTGGGATGCGACCGGGCGATCATCATGACGTGATCGCCTGGGAGAATGCCTATCAGAGTGGTGGCTGCGATAACTCTTTGTCGGAGCTCGCGAGCCCTTCCCTGGTCCCACTCGATCCAGAGCTGAGACTCTATCGCCCTGATCTCTCTTGTCAACGCGATCCCGGTGGTTGGCTTTCTCTAGTCGGCCGTCCACATTGAAAGTCACTCGGCGAGGAGCCCTTCCATCATTATCGTCCATCCGGTTGAAAACCGAATTTCTGTGGCGCGAGTCTCCCGTGTGGCTATTGTGGGAGTGCTCGTCAGCTTTGTTTTTGCCTTTGTCTTAGGGGCGAGAAGGGTGTGAGTGATAGGAGCGGTCATCCTCTTTACCCCTGGCTTTGCGAACTTCGTCGAAGGCCCGATCCTTGGCCTTCTCAAGCTCTTCATTCTGCCTCTTCCTCTCCGTGAGGTAATCACAGAGGTCTTTCAAATGCTGGGGATCATTCAGAATGTCCCCCATGTTCAAGTTAGCAAAAGGGTTTGTCGTCGGAACCACCGGCGGCGGAGGGTGCTCGTTCCCTCCGTGCGGTGGGATTCCGTTATGATTCGTATGTTGAGACATCGTTTAAAGAGTGTCTTTTCTTAAGATTACAAAGTAAAGATCTAAAAACGAAAGATTAAAGTTCTTACGCAGAAGAACGTGCTATTACAACTACTAGACTTAGCAAAGTAACAACAACAGAAGCTTGAAAACACCAATACAAGGAGATCAAACTCCAAAATATGCTACGAAAACTGAAAATGTTCAAGAACACGAAGAACACTAACGATCGTAAATAATGCTTTAAACGATAGATATACCGATTAAAACTTAAAAACAAGAGTTTGTAAGCCGATCGCTCGATGATCGGTTGAAACCTCGATGATGAACACGCAAAAGGTCCCCTCCTTCTGGCGCCAAATGTTGTACGTGCTTTCGTCGGGTTGACTCGGATGTGGACTGTTTATTAGCACGAGACAAACATGTATAATTAAACGGGGTTATTTACGTGTTTAGGGAGTATTTATGATGATCTTGATGATCTTAATGAAGAACAAAGCAAAGAAGATTAAGAACAATGATATAGCTTCTTGGAGAAGCTAAAGCTTTTCAAGCTTGGGAGTGTTTATTGCTTAGGTTGAGAGTGATTCTTAGGAATGATGTAACTTGTGTACAAATGAGCCCCTTTTAGGCATTATATAGTGGTTTCTGGGGGCTGCCCGTCCTTTACACGTGGCACGCCCTCATTGGACCTATCTTCTGCCCGAAAAGGTGATTTGATGGCGCATTTAATGCTAAACCGCCTTAGGTGCTCGTCCTCGCCGAGATGCCGAGGAGCTGGGCCATGATGGTCGCCGGAGGACCTTCGAGGAGTGTGGTCGCCACGCTCCATGCTGTCTCCCAAAGCTTCAATACTTAACTTCTCTTGCTAAAAATAGGCATGTGCTCGCCACACATTTGGGCGAGCAGCTAACTAAACATGTGCTCGCCAACATCTTTGGACGAGCACTTAAATATATTAAATACATTTATTCTATTACATTTTCTTGGTCTTGTTGACTAGTCGTCGCATGACTTTGTTGACTGGTCCTCGCCACATAAGATGGTGACTAGGATTGACTTGTCAAAGATTGACCTTTTTGACTAGGTAAAACATATAGCTTCAGGCCTAGAGGCATGTTCCCTCGGAGATGACTGCCTAGATTTCAGCCCCTTGCATATTGCATATAAAATATTATGCATATACCATTAAAATAAGGGACCGACAAGCACCGTGAAACCATTATCTTATTGTGAAATTCTGGTTAAGTCCAGGTTATCATCCCGTGATGCCCTACCTGATGTATTAGTCACAGCTCCGCGCGAGAAAGTTTAACAAAAAAATGTGATAGTGATGCTGAACCCAATGAAATAATATTTATGGTCTTCACCAGTTGCTCCATCATTTTTTTTATCAACCTTTAAACTCTAGTTTCTCTGGCCTCAAGAAGCTTGATCTACTCTGATTACTCAGTATTTGCTTAATCGCATACCAAAAAGTAAGATTCACTAAAAATCCGAATAGATCCAAAAAGGTAATTATAAATGTAAAAACGTCCTTTCACACCAAAAGTAAAAACAACAAAGCAATAACATATATATAAAATTCATCCAATCAATTACATGCACGAAAATAAAATCATAAGTAGATCATGCAGTACACTTTGCGATCGATGTTCAATTATCTCAAAACCTTCATATAAAGTGAAAGGAACTGCCAACTGCAATAAGACCAATTAGCGAAAAATTAAAGGAAATCATAAGTCATCAAAATCTTTTCATCCACCATATTAATCACCATCAAACACCCCCACACTGCATGTCTGCCTCCCAGACTTCCACCACAAAAATTGGAAATTCGAAAGCAAAAAATCTGAATCTCAATTAAAGTAATCACTGTTGTGGACAAATTTATCATAATAATTTTTTTAAAGAATTATAAAAAAAATATGTGAAGCAAGTAGTATTCACATTTAAGAAAATAATAATACCAATGCACATAAATCAAACTAGATTATACATAGAAAAAACTAAAGAATAAACTGAATCTGGGTTTAGAGTATACCAATTCAATCGATGAAGTGGAACAGAAGACACTCTACAAAAAATGAAAAATGAATAATGAGTGTTGATGTTGAAGACTTGGTGATGTTATCACACAAGGCTACAACATCTTAATTCGACTTTTCTTATTTTTCCTAAGTCTAAATTCTGTTTTCGATCTAGCTAATGCTGTTTTGGATGTTGTAACATCACAGGTTGAAGATCTAGAATATTCTACACGGTTTCTGACTGGAAGGTTGCAGAATTATGTAGATCATGTGGTTGCTTTGAAAAACGTCCAGAACTGGTTGGAAGAACCTAGAAAGCGGTTGGGAGAAAAAGAAGGAATGAGATCCTACATTTTAGGAGATCATGGATGAAGGTTCTAGGCTCCATTTCCATGCCTATAAATACACTAGAACTGTGTTCATCATCAAACCAACGAAGTGTCATTCTTTAATTACTAAACTAGCGTTTATCCTGTTAGGAATTAATTGTCATTGGCATGATCTTGTCGTTGTACCGAAGAATACAAACTTCCTGTACAACATAGACTTTTCTACACTTCTTTGATAGATAGATCATAGAGTTAGATTAGTTTTTGGTAGTGTATTTTTACACTTAAGCCATCTTTAGACTAGATTAATTATCGAGTCTTATTTCCGTTGTGAATATTTGTTCACACACTATTTGTATTGACATATTAATTAGTGAAAGTTTAGCCATGAGGCTCACGCATAGATTTTAAATTAAAATCTATGTAAAAGTTATTTCTGTGTCTTTGTGTTTTCATTCTTTTAAGTCTTCCGCTATTCGTATTCTGATATTCTGTAATCGAGTCAGTGTTGCATTGAGTGTTATAGCATTTAGTGTAGCATCAGTCTTGCTTTACTTAACCCACACACTTTAAGTTGGCACCAGAGCCAAAACCTGATGTCACTAGGTTTAGATCCTTATTTTTAATTAGTGTATTTTAGTATTTATTGTGTCTTTGCAACAATGGAAACACATCACATCTCTACAGCACTTAGGCCACCCGTTTTAGATAGTACAAATTATGCATATTGGAAACCTAAGATGCGCATGTATATCAAATCTATTGATGAATGTGCATGGAGAATAGTACTTACAGGTTTGGATGCACCAAAAACTCCAATAGATGAAGACAATGAAGTTCAACTCAAGAAGGAAGTTGATTGGACGGCTGACGAGATAACAACAGCAGGGTTTAATTCTAAAGAAATAAATGTTATTTTTACTTCTGTTGATATTTTTATGTTTAAAATCATTTCTAATTGTTCAACTTCTAAAGAAGCTTGGGATAAATTACAAGAGCATTGTGAAGGTTCATATAGTGTTTGAAGAACAAAACTTCGAATGCTAGGGACTAAATTTGAGAATATCCGAATGAAGGAAATTGCGACTATATCATCTTATAATGAACGTTTAATTGAGATTCTCAATGAATCACATTCTCTTGGTGATCCTATTTCAAATGTGAGAGTAGTTCATAAAATTTTGCGTTCAGTTCCTAAAAAATTTGATGCAAAAATGTGTGCTATAGAAGAGGCTAAAAATACTGATAAATTGAGTCAAAATGAGCTAGTAAGTATTCTTAAAACTTATGAGATGAACACTACTCAATTTGATGAAAATAAAGATGATAAAAAGGTGGTTATTTTTAAAGGAGAAACATCACAAGGTTCTGAAATACAACCAATTATCACTGAAGTCGATTCAGATGATGATGTGATGGACCTATGCTATGACAATCCAGACCACATGGACTTTCTCACTAAGCATTTTAACAAGTTTTTGAAGAAAACAATGAACAAGTCCAAAGGGAATATTCAACCAAAGATCCAAATCAACACCACAACCAGAGAAGAGAAGGAGTCAATTTCCACCGAGACAATCACAAAGTGAAGGTAAACCAAGGTATGATCCTAAATATAGAAAATCAGTTCAATGCAATGCATGTTCTGGATATGACCATTATGCAAATGAATGTGCCAATATCAGACTCAAGCAAAAACTGAATTTTAGTGCTACCTTGAGTGATGATTCGGATGATGAAGATGTTAAATCAAAAGAAATTGAATTTGCTTTTCATACTCAGATTGATTATGATAACTCTCTAGATGATAATTTGGATGAAACAGACTCTGATGTTGAATTGGATGTTACAACATCAAAAACAACATCTAGTCAAAATCACACAAATTTGAACTGTTTTAATGTTTTTGTTGATGATATAGGAATAATGATAGAAGATTCTAAATACCAGTAGTTATTGGAGGATTGGAACTCTCAGAAACTCACTCTAGATTCTTTGAATAAAGAGAATGAGGATTTGAAAGGAACAATTACGAAACTAGAAGCTATCCTTACTAGAAGAGATTTTGTCACATCCTGATTTTAGGGCCTAGATGAAAACACCATACTTCTACTTTGAATGCTAATGTAACTCGAGTTTATGAATTTGTAAAAAGATTTGCAGCGAAAGATTAAATAAAGCTCAAATTTCTTAAAGAAGATCATTACCAAATTTAATTCAAAAGACAAGACTCTAACATTTGTTTCAAACGAAATTAAAGTAGGGCATCATTTAAGAATGTGTTTAACTCAAGATGCGACTAATTAATTAAAAGGAAAACTAATAAAGAGAAAAGCATTTGCATGGCAAGACATCCACATCCACCGACCCTCCACCGCAACTCCGTCAATCTGTAAAATGTTAAATAGATTGGGGTGAGCAAAACAACTAGCTCAGTGGGGTCCCCTTTGTCACCGTTAAATATAAATGCAAATAAAATCATAAACTCACAAACATGCATAAATGAGTCTTCCATATATTGACCAATTAAATTGGCCAATCTGTATACGGTGGAGTTGCCCCCAAGGATCTTACCATCCCGGACCGTAGTCCCCGCTAGTTACAACGACCTTTCCGTCGAAATAACCCATAATAAGCATAAGCATAAACATAACATATGATCATGTAGTTAAGCAACAATTTAAATTCACATAACATTTAAAAGTGACAAAGTGAATACATAGTAAGAAAACCCCACCTTAAATCTTTAGTAGTCTCGTAAATACGTGGATTGGTTTAACGCATGAGAGTCACGTCACCTAAAAAATATTAAAGAATAATATAACTTAGAATTATCACTATAATAAAGTAATTAATAAATAACTAATATATTATTATTAAATTAATAATTAAAAATATATGTTCTAATGGATTTGAGCAAAAAAATCAAACATACTGACATTTGATTAAAAGTCTACAAACCCAGCTGACTAAATAGAATGGAAAGAAAATATAAAATATTAATTAATAATACTTATAATAATTATAGAAAAGGGGGAAAATCGGTTAACAGTGAATGTCGGCTTATATGTATACCAAAGTCTTAAAATTCCAAAACCTCCATTATTATAATATATATATGTATATGTATATATATACAAAAAGTACTGCTATAGTTAATCTAAAATAGAAAACAGAGGAAGACAATGAATAGAAAACAGAGGAAACCCAGTGCTAAAACTTATTTTGCAAAAAAATTAAAAGAAAGGCAACTTTTAAGATTTTTATACACCAGCATAAATTGGCTTTGCAAATACATGACAGAAAAACATTTTTAAAATTTGTAAAAGTTACGCAGAAACAGGGTTTGTCCCAAATCATAGTCCTAACTTAGTAAATGCACTCGCAGACCCAAAACACTTGCCTACTTAAATGAACACTACTATATACAGTGCAAGAAACATTTAAAAGATAGCATAATCATGAGAAAGGGAGAAGAAATATTTACAGTGCTTTAAAGGAGAAGTAGGACAACTGCTTCAACAATGAGAGAGGCTAACACGAATTTTCAATTCAGGGAGAGCACACTGCAGGAGTTGATGTCTCACTAATTTATGAAGTTTGTAAGGTGTCGAGAGAAAGATAGACATTAGTTGCCATTTTCTTGGGTAGGGTTTTGACTCACAATAAATGATTGAAAGAGGAGAAATAAGAATGCATATATATAGAATTTGATACCCAATAACATGGTGACACCTCTTACTCACAACAAATATGTCCTCTCCTCCAAAATAACAACCTGTACGAGAATTAAAAGGGTAGCAGACATTTTCTGGTTTTTGTAATTTGAATAAATGGAATCAAAAGGGAATATTCTTTGATTCCATATTGCTATTGTGTGTATGTGGAAAACCAACAAGGAAGAGGATGGATAGAATCTGAATTTTATTTATAAATGATGCGTACAACTGAGTTTGGATAAGTTTACACCATTGAGAGAAAATTATGGAATTTATGATTTTTCTAAAGTGTTCTCTTAAGAGAGTTTTAAATCTTCAAATAAAACAAATGGGAGAAAACTCACGCTAAAATTAAAAATAAATCATGAGATCATATTTTTAAAATAAATATATTTTATTATATTAATATATATATAAGTAGACATATCCTATGTAATTAAAATAAAAAATTATAATTAATTTTAATTTAATATCTTATCTATTCTTATTTTCAATGGTGATTTAAAAATCACGGGTGTTACAGATTTAGAACTCTGCAAACTAAAGGAAGAATTGAAATGTTCTACCTTAAGTTTCAGAAAATATGAAAAAAGTGCTTCTGATATGAATGATGTTTTGGTATTTGGTAAATCTAACAATCATGGTTTAGGTTATGATGGTGAAATTGCATCTATTTCTAAAAGTTTTGAAAATCCAGTGAAGATTGTGAAGGCTAATGCTAAAACATATGTTGAAGCATCAGCATAAACAAAACCTCACAAGGCCAATATTTTTAAAAGGTTATTTGTTTGTCATTATTATTCTAAAATAGGTTATAGTCATCCTTACTGTTGGGAATAAAATGAGATATGTTTTGATCTAATACCAAAACCCCCTGAGACATGCCTAAGTCAATATAAATATGTTCTAGGAATGTTAGAACATATAGATTATAGGCTAGATGAGAAGCTGAAGTGTTAGGCAACTCTTAGACAATTAGATGCACAATTTGAGGGGGAACCTATGCTTTGAAGTCGATCAAGATCAAGTCCCCTCAAGGCTCAAATTCTGGAACAATCACTTAAGAGCAAGGACACTCTATGGAAAACCAAATGCACTGATCAGGAGAGTTGTCCAGATAAAGTGTCCATATGCAAGATTGGTAAAATCAAAAGGACAAGCTTAATGACACTGGTCAGCAGAGTTGTCCAAAGAAGCTAGAACAACTTTACCTAGCTCAAAAGTACAAGACTACTCAAAGGTTTTTGATCAGGAGAGTTGTCCAGAGAAGCCAACTCTATGTGTAAAGTGCTCTGATGCTAAAAGACCAAATATGCTGATCAGAAGAGTTGTCCAGAATAGTTGTCTCAGCATGATTGAATCAGAACAGATGTTCTAAAGGTTGAAGGTCAACTATGCTGAAAAGAAGGAGACAACCACACCCTAAAGATCACCAAAGAAACAAGCTAAGATCACCTTGAAGTGAAATAAAGGGAAAGAGCCAAGTCATCTGAAGAAGAGCAAGCCAACCTTGCTGAAAAGCAAAACTGCTGATAGTGATAAGGAGAGTTGTCCAGATGATAAGGAATGTTGTCCTATCATTGGATCAACCTTCAGAAGCCATGTCCAAGTCCTAACAAGAAGTCAAACATTGGGAAAAGTGCTGCAGAATGAAGACAAAGTCTTACAAGCCGTTTATTACCCAAATGAGGACATGTCACTATCAAGAATCTGTCTTCCAGTTTGAAGAACTCAAGGAAGACATTTATAGCAATTTGGGGCTGCCTCTCCAACGGGCAAATCCTCCATCTTGTCTATAAATACAGAAGTGTGAAGACCATTTGAAAGCACCTCAACAGAATCCAACTACTCAAGTATTCTGAAGCTCATAGAACATTTAAGCTTTCAAAGAGACTATCTTAGTCTTTATACACTTCTTCTAAGCTGAACCCAATTGTATATCCATACACAAGCTTAGAGAGATATCCTATCCTTATACACTGATCTTCATTGTAAAGGATATCTCATTAGTTGGAACCTTACTTCAACCCTTACATCTTTCAAGAGTGAAAGTGAGAAGGTTGTAGTAGTAGAAGTGGTAGGAGTTGACTGTTGAGAGAAGAACAGTTCAGTTCTGAGTTGAGAAGAGGGTACTAGGACTCTAGACATCCTAGGGATCAATTCACCAAGGAGTGGTGTTCTTGATCAAGTGCACCTTGGCACTATAAAACAAGTTAATTCCAAGAGTGAAGGAATTATCCTGTTAAATCAGGGAAAGTGGATGTAGGAGCTTGAGTCTCTGAACCACTATAACTTCTTGTGTTGATTTACATTCCAAATACTTTCATACACTCAACACTGCACACAAAACTGATCTTTCAAGGATAAACATTCAAGACTGTGCAAAAACCTATTTGGACAAGTTCCCTGAAAACTGGACTGTGTTGCATTGACTAAGTGATTTCAGAAATTAAAGGAGTCTAAACTTAAAGGGCCAACCACTATTCCGCACATATAACTCCCCTAGATAGTTATTCAACTAAGTACTCAATAGTACTTAGTAGTTTGATTATCTTAGAAGAGTTAATCTTCTTCAGCAGAGTTGTCCAAGACAACCTTGCTGAACTCTGGTTTGATCAAATTAGCAAAAGAATTGCATACAAGTGTATTCCCCCCCCCCATACACTTGTCATATACTCCTTTCAGGACCAACAAGTGGTATCAGAGCAGGGGTTCAAAGACCACTGCTTCTGAAAATCCATCTTGATTTTCAAAACTCTCATATTTGTGTGGTCACTGAACTGATCTTTATCTGAAATCTATTACCTGTTGACTAACTGATTATTCTTGAGAAATGACCAACAACAATGCTGTTCCTCCACCTGCTGTTCAAGGATTAGACAACATGGCCACAAATCCAGTCAACCACATTTCTCATCACAAACTGCCCATGTTTTCAATAGACAATTATGATTTCTGGAAAATTAGAATGAGGGCTCATCTTGCATCTCTCCATACTGATATGCTAAGAGTAATCACAAGAGGACCTTTTGTGTTTACTCAAACTAACCCCAGAGTGACAGCTGAGCAAAAAGCAGATATAAGGGAACTGATTCCCAAAGATGAAGATGAATTCACTGCTGATGAAAAGAGGAAGGATAACCTGAATTATCTAGCAATGAACACTCTTTATCAAACAATTCCAGATGCTGTCATGGGAAGAGTCTACCACTGCACAACAGCCAAAGAAATTTGGGATACTCTTGCTGAAATGTGTGAGGGCATTGAAAAGATCAAGGAGAACAAGCTCCAAGTTGCTGTGCAGAAGTTTGAACAATTTTCAATGGAAACTGATGAGTCCATTGACAAATTTTCTGGTAGATTCACTGATGTGATGAATGAAATTAACTCATTGGGCAAGGTCTACACCAAGAGAGAAGTGGGATTGAAAATCTTGAGAAGTCTCACTCAAAAGTGGGATGTCTATGCTGTAATGATGCAAAACACCAAAGATCTTTCCACCATGCCCATGCAACAAATCTTCTCTGAACTCAAAGCCTATGAGTTTGATCTAAATAGAAGAAAGCCTGTTGAGGAACCTTCAAATCCTACTAAGGGAGTGGCATTCAAAGCCAAAGTTGCTGAACCAGAAATGCAACCCACCCCCAGATCATCAAAGACAGTCTCAAAGACTGAAATGAAGGAAGAACTAGCCTTGATGGCTAGAAGGTTTGAAAAGTTGAACTCAAGGTTTGGTAGATACAAGAAATTCTACCAAGACAACAAATTCAGGAGATACAACTCTCCTGAAGCACAGGCTGAAGTCAAAAAGCCTGAAGAGAAAAGATCAGAGGACAAGTACTCTGATAGGAGAAGGTCCAGTAGAGCTGAACCTTCATCATCAAAAAGAAGAGAAGAATCAAAGAAAGAAGATGATGAAGATCTGTGCTATAACTGTAAAAAGAAAGGGCACTTCCAGTATGACTGCCCTGAATTGAGCTCTAAAGAAAGAAGAGAGAGACAAGCTGAAAGAGACAGAAAGTTCACCAATAGAAAAGCCATGATGGCTGGTGAAGAAACTGATAGTGCTGAAAGCTTCAACTCCTCTGATGGATTATTCTCCAACAGTGATGATGATGATGATGATGTCTGCAACATGGCTCTTGAAGATGATGAGGTATCCTCTACTTCTAGTTCACCATCATTCATCTCACAAAACACTAGTGAGGTTAACCTGAAACTTTCCTTAGGAAAGTTGATGGAAGATTTCACTAGATTACAAGAATTTCATGACAATTGTGTGAGAGAAAATGAAAGATTGGCTACTGAACTAACCAAGAACTCTGAGGTAGCTGTTGATGTCAAGTCTACTAAGTTGTATCAACAAGTCTTGAGAAAGCTTGAGGAAGCAAATCTCAGGATAGTTGACCAACAAAAGGAGATTGATGATCAACTTCTCTCTCAGAAGAGAAAAGAATTTGAACTTAAAATTATAAATGCTAAATTTGAAAACCTCTCACATGAGTATGATATTCTTAAATCAAGTGAAGAGAGCCTGAAATTAAAGATGTCTGCTTTGAAAAAATCCTCTAGAGCAATAGAGGAAATTCAAAGTTATCAAAGACCTATGGCTCAAAGAAGTGGATTGGGTTTTGATCCATTTGAATCTTCACCTTGTCTTAGTATTGCATCCACAAGTAACACTAAGAGAATCTTTGTTAAGTCAGTGGCACAAACTGAAAATGAAATAATTCAGCCACTGAACAAAGGAAAGGGCAAATTGAATGAAATGCCTACTCAAGTGATTCAGGAGAATAGGCCAAAACCTAAGGAAATGGCCAAAGCTCCTGAGCACAAAAGGAATATTGGTCAGCAGAGTAGACCCAATGGAAGGGCAACTCTCCTGAACAATGTTCAGAGGAATTATCCAAGGTATAATCAGCCTAGGCCAACTCATCTGAGAAAGCCTCAGCTGAATAGACCTAAGGACAACTACCCTCACAGGCAGAATAAAATGAGACAACCAAAACCCTTCATGCCAAAGGGTAATGGTCATAAAAAGGCCTTTCCTCAAAGATTTCATCAAGCTGCACAAAGAACTCATAAGTTCAGGAGAGTGGACAACTCCTCTGAAACTTACAGAGTTAACACATTCACACATACTTTCCCAAAGGCATTTAAGGGAAAGACAGTGTATGTTGATGCACAAGGAAATCAACTTAGCCACCTTGAATCAATCAGAGTTATTAGGCAAGTTTGGGTTCCCAAAGGTACAGCTAACCTCTCAGGACCCAAAACTCAAAGGGTACCTAAACCTATCTAAATGCAGGTACCAATGGGCCACAAGAAGAGGAGCATGAACAAAAAGACAGCATGGTACCTTGACAGTGGATGCTCAAGGCACATGACTGGAAACAAGGAACTCCTCACTGACTTCATTGAAAAAGAAGGCCCAAATGTTACTTTTGGAGACAGCTCACAAGCAACTACAAAAGGTTATGGTACTTTGATGATTGGTAACAACAAAGTATCCAATGTATCTTATGTGGCTGGTCTCAAATATAATCTCCTAAGTATCAGTCAATTCTGTGATAAAGATTTTAATGTTGAGTTCCTCAAGTGGAAAGTGTCTAATTAAGGATAAAACTCAACAAATCCTATTGACTGGAACTAGGAAGGGAAATGTGTATTTTGCAGACTGGGACAAGTCTACTGATGCTGCATGCTTTATTGCTAAAAGTTCTAATGAACAAAGTTGGTTATGGCACAAAAGGCTAAACCACCTGAACTTCAAATCTATGAATAAACTTGCTAGAAATGCATTAGTTAAAGGACTGCCTAATGAGGTTTTCATTAAAGAGCATGTTTGCAAACCATGTCAGGAAGGAAAACAGATCAAAGCCTCATTTAAGGGAAAACCAGTCATTTCTACTGAAAGAGTACTTGAACTGTTACATATGGACCTATTTGGACCAATTACCCCTTCAAGCATAAATGGTAGAAAATACACATTGGTGGTAGTAGATGACTTCTCTAGGTTCACATGGGTAGTATTTCTCCTTAATAAGAAGGAAACACAAGTCAAACTGCCTGAACTTCTCAAGAGATTGTCAAATGAGAAAAGCCTTAGCATTATCAAGATAATATCTGATAAAGGCACTGAGTTCATTAATTCATACATCAATGAGTACTGCACATCAAATGGAATAGCTCATGAAACCTCAGCAGCTAGAACTCCCCAACAAAATGGAGTTGCAGAAAGAAGGAATAGAACTTTAAAAGAAGCTGCTAGAACTTTAATTGTTGATTCAAATCTACCTAAGAGGTTTTGGGCTGAAGCTATAAACACTGCATGCCATACTCAAAATAGATGTTTGATCACTAAGGGGCAAGGCAAAACCCCCTATGAACTCTGGAAAGGAAGAATGCCTAAAGTGTCATACTTTCATATATTTGGTTGTAAATGTTTCATTCACAATAATGGGAAAGAACAGTTGAAAGCCTTTGACAGCAAAGCTGATGAGGGAGTATTTCTTGGATACTCTCAAATCAGTAGAGCTTTCAGAGTCTACAACAAGAAAACCCTTATAGTGGAAGAAACACCTCATGTTGTGTTTGATGAATCTATCTTTGAGATCAGGAATGATCATTTAGAACCTGAAGAAATCACACAGAGGACAACCAGATTAAGCCTGAAAGACAAAGACACTGAATTCATAGATGTTGTTCAAGCCAATCTGCCTGAAAAACCCACATTGGACAACAATCCTGAAGGCAACCTTCCTGAGACAAATCCTACAAATGGAAATGGTGAACTGAATGAACCAATCCCAGTTCACATCCAGGTAACAACTACCAATGAAGAAGCAGTTCCTTCTGAGGTAGTTAATGGGTCAAATAGTCAAGGGGGAACTCAAAATGTTGAAAATGCCAATGTCCCTGACATTGAGGACAACACCCCTGATTATGATCCTGAATTAGATCCTGCATTAAATTATCCTGAATTCTATGATCAAAATGACTCACCTTCAGTAGAGGACAACTCTACTGAAGAGATCAGGAAAAGAAGGACTTGGTTGTCTGACCATCCTACTGATCTGATACTTGGTGATCCAAGTATTGGAGTCAAAACTAGAAGATTTCATGGTGAAAGTGCCCTATTCTGTTGTTTCTTGTCAGAACAAGAACCTAGTGACATTGAGGAAGCACTTCAAGATGCAAATTGGATCACAGCCATGCAGGAAGAACTCAACCAATTCACCAGAAATGAAGTATGGGAGCTGGTTGATAGACCTTCACATCAAGATGTTATTGGAACCAAGTGGGTATTCAAGAACAAAAAGAATGAGAATGATGTGATTGTCAGAAACAAAGCAAGACTAGTGGCAAAAGGGTATTGCCAACATGAAGGCATTGACTATGATGAGACATTTGCACCTGTGGCAAGGCTAGAAGCAATAAGGCTCTTTCTAGCCTATGCAGCCCACAAAAGGTTCAAAGTATACCAAATGGATGTCAAAAGTGCCTTTCTGAATGGAGTCTTGAAAGAAGAAGTCTATGTGGAGCAACCACCAGGTTTTGAAGTTGGAAACCAAGTTTACAGACTCAAGAAAGCTCTATATGGACTCAAACAAGCCCCTAGGGCTTGGTATGATACACTGTCACAATTCCTCTTGGATCATGGATTCACCAAGGGAACTGTGGACAGAACTCTCTTCAGAATCTCTGAAGGAGAGGACATCTTGCTTGTCCAAATTTATGTGGATGACATAATTTTTGGATCCCCTAATGAGAAGCTCTGTGAGAAATTCTCCAAGCTCATGCAAAGCAAGTTTGAGATGTCCATGATGGGGTTGATGAATTTCTTTTTGGGTCTACAAGTCAAACAATCTAAAGAAGGAATCTTCATCAACCAAGCTAAGTACACCAGAGAAATGATCAAGAAGTTTGGGTGTACAACTAGCAAGCCAGTAAGGATCCCTATGAACACAAATTGGAAGATGGATCCTGATGAGAGTGGTATTCCAACCAACTCTACTGAGTATAGAGGAATAATTGATTCACTCCTCTATCTCACTGCCAGCAGACCTGATATCACCTTTGCAGTAGGTGTTTGTGCAAGGTTTCAAGCAAATCCTAAGAAAAGCCACCTTGAGGCTGCAAAGAGGATTTTGAGGTATCTCAAAGGCACTGAGAATCTAGGCCTTTGGTACCCTGCTGATGACAATATTGAGCTAATTGGCTACTCAGATGCTGATTATGGAGGATGTAGGATTGACAGAAAGTCCACCTCAGGGACTTGTCAATTCTTGGGCAACAAACTCATATCTTGGTTCTCCAAGAAACAAAATACAGTAGCCACCTCCACCACTGAAGCTGAATATGTTGCAGCTGGAAGTTGGTGTGCTCAAATCCTTTGGCTAAGACAACAACTCAGAGACTACAAAGTCAACTCTACTGAAGTGCCAATTTTCTGTGATAACAATAGTGCCATTGCTATATCACAAAATCCTGTCTTGCACACAAGATGCAAACATGTGGACATCAAGCACCACTTCATTAGAGATCATGTGGAGAAGAAGGATATCAAGCTAGTGAAAATTCACACAGACCATCAAAAAGCTGATATACTAACTAAGCCACTTGCAGAGGCAAGGTTCCTGGAATTATCAGCAGAGTTGGGACTTCTTGATCCAGGGAAGTTGGACAAATGAGTCCAAAGAAGTTCATTAATTAAGGGGGAAACAAACTCAAACTTCAGCAGACTTGGTCAAGTCTACTGAAACTCAGAAACATGACCTTACTTCTTCAGGACACTTGTCCTTTGAAATTCAGGACACTTGTCCACAGTCTTTCAGGACACTTGTCCATGTAGGGTCAGATAAGTTGTCCCAGCTATCAAACCAAATCTTGGTATGATAAGCACCTATTTTTGGTGATCAATACCTATCTCGAAATCTGTCCCTTGAAATACAGTTTTCACCTTTCTGGGATTTAATTTGTCTCCCACCCAAAAGGTCACTTTCCATGCATTAAATGCCAAGATTTAACTCTTGTTTGCATTAAACTTTTTGGGACATGATCTATCTCGAAAAACCCCCAGCCTTAAACAAACATTAAAAACCACCCACGTTTTGAATAAAACAGTTATTTCACTGTTACATTGGTTTTTGACCATTGGATCAAAAATGGACAACTCCCCTGAAATCAATCCTAGCCGTCCATTTTGGATTTCCATTTTTGTTCACCTTTGAAATGTCTCAAGACCTTACCAACTCATTGACAAACATTCTTTTTAGAATATTCACAAGTCTTAAGATACCCACAAACACTTCTTCCCCAAGTATTCGAAACCCTAACTCTAATTTTCTTCAAACTCTCTCAAAACTCTCTCTGCAAATTTCAATTGCCCCCAAAGTTAGACCTGAGATGCTTGTTGATTTCTCTAACAAGGATCTAGACCTGGATTTTGCCTACCTAAGCAACAAAAACAATCTTCACTTTGAGCCAATAGTCTCCTTTGAAAGTGAAGATCCTGAGATTACTCCAACCCTGAGGTGGTTGAGAAGAGCTGGACTTCAAAAGTTCATGGAGGAGAGACCAAGCTCTTGATTGGAGAGCTACATGGCAGAATTCTTTGCCTTCCTCAAGTGGAGAGGCAAGCCTGAAGATGGTGAAGTATCAACCAGATTATCTTACACAGCAGAAGGAGAGGAAGAGGAGAGATTCCACAGAGTAAAATTCTCCTCAGAAGATCTGGAAGGAGCTTTTGGATTGCCTTATGAGGGAAGGAATCCAGAGGTTTATGGTACTGGGCATGAAGATGAAATAGCCCAAGAATGGTTATTAGTTCCAGGCCCTCTCTCCTCAACTCAAAACAAGAAAACTCTCAAGCCAGAGTTTCTCAATCTTTTTGAGGTAGTTGCTAAGAGCCTCTTAAGCAACACTGGAAGCTTAGAGCAGGTCAGCCATCCAAGGATCAGAATCATGGCTGCCATTATTGATGCCAGTGATAAGGGCATCAAGTTTGATTGGAGGACCTTCATCATGTCTGAGATGATGAAGGAGAAGGCTAAATTTAAAGTGAAAACCCACAATAAGGTGGTGCTAGAAGGGAAAATCAAGTATTGCACCAGGGCAAGCTTGTTGATTGAGAGGTTTTCCCACTATTCCCAGATGCAAACCTTTGCAAAGCCCCTCCCAGCCCAAAAGATCCTATTCAGAAAGCTCAGCAAGAAAACTGAGAAAAGAAGGATGTTACTGGCCAAGCCTGCTGAAGAACAAGAGGAAGAAAAGCCTAAGATGAAAAAGAGAACAAAGGCCAGGGCTGTCAAAACAAGAAAGATGTCTCAACTGTCTTCAAGAGAAGTCTCAGGAGCATCAGCTGAAGTTGATGCAGTGGCAGAAGAGGGAGTGAGTGTGCCTTCTGACCACTCAGAAGAGTTGAGGAGGAAGTACAATGAGACTAGGCAAAAGAAGAAGGGTGATAAGAGAATCAGGGAAGTTGTCCCTGAGAAGGAAGGAAGTGGAAGCAGTAGGGCCAGCAAGAGAAGGGCCAAACCTACTGAAAAGGTGTTGGAGTTTCAAGAAGAAAGGTCTCTTCAATTGGCTCTAAGGGAGAGCAGAGCTGAAAGCAAGACCAAATCCATGTCAAGGACTAATTCATCTGGTTCTGGAACTCCATAATCCAAACTCCCTGAAGGTCAACCTATAGAGGCCAACCTCCCTGAAATTCAGTATCTTGAGCCCAACTCCCCTGAAACCCATGTTACCCCTTCCAACCAACCCATTACCCCTGTAAATCTCACTAAGAGATATTCTCCAGAAGGGAATGTGCAAAGAAGTGGCATTGATGTGCTTGCTGATTTAGCAGTAGATGAGACAAGACTCCTGTCTCCCCTTGACTCATCCATGCTCAATTATTCAAAGCTCTTAGAGCATGCACTCCATGAGCCAACCCCCCTGAGTAAAGCCCCTTCAGATCAATTGCTCTCAAAAGCAACTGAAGATCCTTCTACTGTACCCAACCCATCTGAAGCCAATATCCCTGAACTTAATCTGCCTGAAGCCACATTAGGAGAACCCAGAGCCAACTCCCCTATAACCCAAAGTCTCCATTCAAGTGGAGATGAGGAGGAGTATACTTTTGAAAGTATGCTCAGAGGAGGAGCCAAGGCTACTGTGGACAGTTTGTATCCACAACTTGCTGAATTTCCAAGAATTCAGAAGGCCTTTCATGATTTAAGGATGCTTGTTGATGTGAAAGACAAATCTATGATGGAGATATCACAAGTCATCCAAGATAAGGGTGCAAACTGGTGGCAAATAGAGGAAAACAGATTGCTACACTTTGCTGGAGTTTCAAAGACAAGATTTCTCATTGATGAGGAGATTTTTGCAAAGCTGGTAGCTGCCAAGATTGAGGAGGAGAAAGAAAGAAAAGCCAAGGGAATCAAACACCTTGACAGTAGCTCAAATGATGATGATTCCCCTGATGATCCCTCAAACCCTTCAAATTCCAACCCTCCTGAAACCCCTCAAGCCAATCTCCCTGAATCCTTTCAACCCAAGTCTTCTATAGCAGATAGACTTTCTAACCCTCCTAAAATCTATCATAGGAAAGGCTCTGTATCTTCAGAGGTGTTGACCAAGGGTGGTAACACAACCAAGGACACATCTGCCAATGAAGGTTCTTCTGAACCCAAGGCACAGCCTAAAGATGTGGAGGTTCCTTCTCTAGAGGCTAGTTTGATTAAGGCCTATTCAGTGTCAGAAGAGTTGGACACTGATCAGCCCTTAATCATTCAGGATGACTCAGTGACTGTTGATATAAGCACTGTGATCTCCCCACAACTGCCATCTTTGAACCTTGTTGAAGGTGGAGATGCTGCAGGTTTAGGAGAAGGAGTTGAAAAGGAGAGAATAGTTAAAAAATCAGAGGGAGTTGAGGATGAAAGAGAGGTAGTCATCACTAAGATAGTGAGTGTACCACCATATGAGGGTGGAATAAGTGAGGAAGGACAGGTTATTCTTGAAGTCAAATCTGAACTTCAAGAATCCCTTGATGAGAGGAGGCCTGATTCCTTGAGTGAGAACATTATTAAAGAAGGGAGAAAAGAACTAGTTGAAAATGAGAAGAAGACTGCTGATGTATCAGAGTCTTATACAAAAGAAATTGAGGGTGATGAGTGCTTATTTCCTAACTTGTTTGACTTGTCTGATGTTGCAGGTATTTCTCTTGATCAAATTTTTGCAGATGAATTCCTGACAGATGCACCTATCCAAGTAGATTCAGGCTCAGCTCAAGCCTTACTTGGGATGCAATCAGAAAAGTTGGACTCCTTGGCTCATCAAGTCAAATCTGCTCATGCTGAAACCTCAGGAGTATTAAATGAGCAAGGAAGGACTCTAGCATCTGTAGAAATGAGGCTCACTGGCTCTGAAGATGTTGTGCTACCAACCCTTGAGGCAAGGATCAGTGGTGTGGAATCTGGTCTCCAAACCATCTCCACTGAAGTTCAAAATGCCAAATCTACCATGGAAGCCATCTCAGAGGAGGTCAAGATAGAGCAAAAGCTGCTGAGAGACAATCACAATGCTAATGTCAAAGCTCTCAGGCTAACTGTCAAACAAGCTATTGGAAAGAAGACTGCACTGCAAAAGAGAAGAGCTGAAGAGCAAAGGCTAGCTATGGTCAAAGCAGCCTCTGAAAAGTTTTCCCAAGATGTGCTGGCCAACATTGCTGAAGGTGCAGTGGCCAACCTCACTGAGCTCCTGAAAGCTAAATTGGATGTATCTCTTAAGGCAACCTTGGAGGAGGTTGTCCAACAAAAGATGAAGCCTGTTCTAGCTTTTCTTAGCTTGAGCAATGATAAAATGCAAGATATACATGATGAAAATGTGTATTTGTTGGAAGAGATGAAGTCCCTAAACCAGGCCCAATCCCTGATGGCCTCAACAATGAGTGACCTCAAGCCCCAGTGTTTTGATGCTGCCAAAAGGGGGGAAATGGAAAGAGCAAGGGCAAAAGGTGCCTTAGTAATTGGGAGTCCAGTGAAAGGGAAGGACAAAGTCCCTGAAGGAAAGGGAAAAGAGCCAGCAGTGCTGAACTTGGAAGAATTGGATGAAGAGGAGCAGTTAGCATTGGCATTGAAAAACTCAATGGCCTCAGCTCAAGAGGAAAGAGTGAGGCTACAACAAAGACCAATTGTTTTGAGAACTCGGTGTTACAGTCTTCAATCTCAAAGGCCATATCATTAAGCTAACAAAGCCAATTTTGGATTGATTTGTTTTGAAATTGTTTGTCTTCTGCATCTTCCAACACTTTCTGGATAGTGGTAAGAGTGATGGCAAGCTTCTTCATTTCCTTAATTATCCACGCCCATAATCAATCCCACCTCCTTCTTCATTAGACAAGTTACACTAATCAAACCTTGGAAAAATGCCTCCACTATATTTGAGTGCAAAGAAAGAGAAAGAATTTGGATTAATGAGTAGAGATATGGAAGCACAAGTTTGCCTTCGATCACTGTGATATATAGGTGTATTTTTCACATTAATAATCCTTAATTTTCCTAGTTTTTTCTTTGTATATGTTTCTGTGCTAAATTACAAAATGGTGGTGAAGTGTCAGGTTTGGACAAAGATGCTGAAGGTATCCAAACTAGAGGAAAGATCAAGAAGGCCCAAGGAAAGAAGAGACAAATTGAGAAATTCACTGACTTTCCTAGCAGCCTTGATCTTCCACCTGAATTCAGAATTGATGAAGATGAGCCTACATCAAAGAAAGCCAAAACTGCTGAAGAGCCCAAAGCTGCTGAAAAGGACAAATCTTCTGAATCTGGCAAAACTGCTGAAGGTACCAAGTCCTCTGAAGACATTGAAGAGTTATTTGCTGAAGGATTTGGACCTGAACCTAAGAAGAAGACAACAGTCCTAGCTCTTGATCCATCAAAGTTGTTTCATGAAGGGTATGGCAAAGACCCTGAAACACAACAGAAACTGGCCATGATGAGGGCCCAAGAGAAAATGGATCTGATGGAAGAAGCCAACAGAGCAAGAGATGAAAGGAGAGCAAACTTTCAGAAACCAAGAAGGAGGAGAGCAACTTACAGCAAGATGAAGCCTCAGCTTCTAATCCCAATGGACACCAAATATCCACACTTGGATAAATGGGTGCCAATTCAACTGAATGACACATGGGAAGAAGCCAAAAGGGAGTTTGTCTATGACTATTATGTCATTGACAGATGGAATGGAGGAGATGCAAACTCTGCCTTCACTGAGTTCATGCTAGAATACTACAGAGAGTTGTATCAACAACTTCTTGCAGCTGCTGACATTGCAAGATTTGAACTCACAGCTCCCAAGCCAATCATATACATGCCTCCAAAGCTTGAAGGATGGATTGACCAAGCAAGAATTCTGAGAGAATTCACTGAGATCCTTAAGCTAAACAAGATGGTTCTTGGACCTAAGGGAACCAACCAAGAAGCCATGGCATTGAAAAGAAGAGTGTGGGCACAGTATGGAATGCTGCCACCCCCTGAGGATGATCTTTGAAATGGCTAAGTCTTCTGACCCTTCTTGATTGATCAACTATGCTGAAATATGATCAAGATTGCTGATGTGGTGTGCTAATCTGTTTGCTCTGATCTGTTATGGATTGCTCTGATACAAGCTCTGTGCTCTGATGCTGAAAATCTTACTTATGTCTTGAATTGTTAGAATGAAATGCTCTGATGTATTTAAGTGTTATTGATTCATGCTCTGATATGTTAATTTCAACTACCAACATGCTTGTAATGATCTTTGAATGAATGATAGTTGAACTTATTTTGAATCAAGAAACACTAATCTCTCTATGCCTATCTTAAAACCTACTTGCAACAAAAACAGTGAATACACTAACACATTATCTTTTCAGGAATATTGACCTTAGTCATGTATTCTGAAGATATATGTAATAGGTGTAGACAAGTCAATTTTGCTTAGATTGTGTAGGTTTTGGCATCATCAACAAGGGGGAAATTGTTGGGAATAAAATGAGATATGTTTTGATCTAATACCAAAACCCCCTGAGACATGCCTAAGTCAATATAAATATGTTTTAGGAATGTTAGAACATATAGATTATAGGCTAGATGAGAAGCTGAAGTGTTAGGTAGCTCTTAGACAATTAGATGCACAATTTGAGGGGGAACCTATGCTTTGAAGTCGATCAAGATCAAGTCCCCTCAAGGCTCAAATTCTGGAACAATCACTTAAGAGCAAGGACACTCTATGGAAAACCAAATGCACTGATCAGGAGAGTTGTCCAGAGAAAGTGTCCATATGCAAGATTGGTAAAATCAAAAGGACAAGCTTAATGACATTGGTCAGCAGAGTTGTCCAAAGAAGCTAGAACAACTTTACCTAGCTCAAAAGTACAAGACTACTCAAAGGTTTTTTATCAGGAGAGTTGTCCAGAGAAGCCAACTCTATGTGTAAAGTGCTCTGATGCTAAAAGACCAAATATGCTGATCAGAAGAGTTGTCCAGAATAGTTGTCTCAGCATAATTGAATCAGAACAGATGTTCTAAAGGTTGAAGGTCAACTATGCTGAAAAGAAGGAGACAACCACACCCTAAAGATCACCAAAGAAACAAGCTAAGATCACCTTGAAGTGAAATAAAGGGAAAGAGCCAAGTCATCTGAAGAAGAGCAAGCCAACCTTGCTGAAAAGCAAAACTGCTGATAGTGATAAGGAGAGTTGTCCATATGATAAGGAATGTTGTCCTATCATTGGATCAACCTTCAGAAGCCATGTCCAAGTCCTAACAAGAAGTCAAACATTGGGAAAAGTGCTGCAGAATGAAGACAAAGTCTTACAAGCCGTTTATTACCCAAATGAGGACATGTCACTATCAAGAATCTGTCTTCCAGTTTGAAGAACTCAAGGAAGACATTTATAGCAATTTGGGGCTGCCTCTCCAACGGGCAAATCCTCCATCTTGTCTATAAATACAGAAGTGTGAAGACCATTTGAAAGCACCTCAACAGAATCCAACTACTCAAGTATTCTGAAGCTCATAGAACATTTAAGCTTTCAAAGAGACTATCTTAGTCTTTATACACTTCTTCTAAGCTGAACCCAATTGTATATCCATACACAAGCTTAGAGAGATATCCTATCCTTATACACTGATCTTCA
Organism: Galeopsis tetrahit; assembly: GCA_963675135.1. Lineage (NCBI taxonomy): Eukaryota > Viridiplantae > Streptophyta > Magnoliopsida > Lamiales > Lamiaceae > Galeopsis > Galeopsis tetrahit. The sequence goes on along the minus strand of OY776125.1, from coordinate 66,365,053 downwards.
TTGTAAAGGATATCTCATTAGTTGGAACCTTACTTCAACCCTTACATCTTTCAAGAGTGAAAGTGAGAAGGTTGTAGTAGTAGAAGTGGTAGGAGCTGACTGTTGAGAGAAGAACAGTTCAGTTCTGAGTTGAGAAGAGGGTACTAGGACTCTAGACATCCTAGGGATCAATTCACCAAGGAGTGGTGTTCTTGATCAAGTGCACCTTGGCACTATAAAACAAGTTAATTCCAAGAGTGAAGGAATTATCCTGTTAAATCAGGGAAAGTGGATGTAGGAGCTTGAGTCTCTGAACCACTATAACTTCTTGTGTTGATTTACATTCCAAATACTTTCATACACTCAACACTGCACACAAAACTGATCTTTCAAGGATAAACATTCAAGACTGTGCAAAAACCTATTTGGACAAGTTCCCTGAAAACTGGACTGTGTTGCATTGACTAAGTGATTTCAGAAATTAAAGGAGTCTAAACTTAAAGGGCCAACCACTATTCCGCACATATAACTCCCCTAGATAGTTATTCAACTAAGTACTCAATAGTACTTAGTAGTTTGATTATCTTAGAAGAGTTAATCTTCTTCAGCAGAGTTGTCCAAGACAACCTTGCTGAACTCTGGTTTGATCAAATTAGCAAAAGAATTGCATACAAGTGTATTCCCCCCCCCCCATACACTTGTCATATACTCCTTTCAGGACCAACACTTACTGTTTGAAAATAAAGAAAATTTTTGCTAATGAGAAGAATATGATATCAGGACTACTAGAACTCGAATAAAGAAGACTGCCTATCATTGATCTGTATAATGTTGGGTCAACATTCTGACCAACATTATCTTTACTCAGTTTCTGAGTTGATCCCATAGGTGTCTTCATGTGTTTAGCATTTTCTAAACCAAACTTTTTCACAAGATTCTTAGCATACTTACTATGTGAAATGAAAATACCATCTTTTTGTTGTTTAATTTGCAGTCCTAAGAAGTAGTTTAAATCACCAACCATGGACATTTCAAAAGTAGATGTCATTTCATTCACAAAAAGTTTGAGCATATTATCACATGTAGAACCAAATACTATATTATCAACATAGATTTGAGCAATCATAATAACACTTTTCTCATGTTTAATAAACAATGTTCTGTCTGCTTCTCCTCTTACAAAACTAAACTCAATCAAGAAATCAGTTAATCTTTCATACCATGCTCTAGGTGCTTGTTTCAAGCCATATAGAGCCTTTTTCAGTTTAAAGACATGATCAGGGAACTCAGGGTTTTCAAAACCTTTTGGTTGTTCAACATAAGCTTCTTCCATGAGAATTTCATTTAAGAAAGCAGCTTTAACATCCATTTGGTGCAGTTTTATATCAATATAGCATGCAATGGCAAGTAGAAGCCTAATGGATTCAATTCTAGCAACAGGAGCAAATGTTTCATCAAAGTCTACACCTTCTACTTGTGTATAACCTTGAGCAACCAACCTAGCTTTGTTTCTAATATTGTTTCCCATCTCATCAGTTTTGTTTTTAAAGATCCATTTAGTTCCTATGACATTTATGTGATCTAGTCTAGGAACTAATGTCCAAACATCATTTCTTACAAACTGATTTAATTCTTCATGCATAACTTCAACTCAATTCTCATCATCTAATGCTTCTTTAACAGTTTTAGGTTCAATCATAGAGTGATAACATTCATGATTTATTTTACTACACATATATGACATACACATAGACCTTACCACATCCTTTGAGTTCATACCCATTCTTCTTCTGGTTTGAACACCTGTGGATGTTTCACCAATGATTTGATCATGTGGGTGATACTTCTGAATCCTTATGGAAGGTGTTTTCTGGAGATTATACAGATTTTCAGGATTTGTATTATCAGATGATTCCTCTGGTGTGTCATCATTCTTCTCAACATTCTGAACCTGTTCAACTTTTTCAGTATTGATTGGAACATCAATCAAATCTGAAATGACTTCGTCTTCAATGCTCTTTACTGTAATACTTGTATCATCATCAAAAACAACATTTATAGATTCTTGTACAGTAGTCCTAAAGTTGTAGATTATGTAGGCTTTGTTATTTCTTGAGTAACCAAGAAAGAACCCTTTGTCACTTTTTGAATCAAACTTGTGTAACTGATCCCTGTCATTCAAGATGTAACAAACACAACCAAAAACATGGAAATATTTAAGGTTAGGCTTTCTATTGTTCAAAATTTCATATGGACTTCTAGTAGAATCTGTTCTAATATAAACTGTATTTGCAATATGACAAGCAGTGTTAAGAGCTTCATCCCAAAACCTTTTAGATAGGTTCTTAGAACACAACATGACTTTAGCCATTTCTTGAAGAGTTCTATTCTTCCTTTCTGCTATGCCATTTTGTTGAGGAGTTTTAGGCGATGAAAACTCTTGTATTATACCTTTTGATTCACAAAATTCAGTAAAAGAACTATTTTCGAATTCTCTTCCATGATCAGACCTGATCTTGCACACTTTAGAGTTAAAAACATTCTTGAATCTTTTGTACATAATTTTGAAAGTGGAGAAAGTTTCAGATTTGTCTTTTAAGAATTCAATCAAAGTGAATCTAGAATAATCATCAACCACTACTAAGGAATATCTTTTACCTCCAATACTTTCTGTTTCCATAGGACCCATAAGATCCATGTGAAGAAATTCGAAGCAGTGTTTAGTTGAGCAGTGTCCCAACATTTTGTGAGACACTTTTACCTGTTTGCCTTTTTGACGAGGTCCACATACCTTTTTGTCTGAAAATCTCAAGTCTGGTAAACCTATAACAACTTTCAATCTTATCAGTTTATCAAGTTGTCTATAATTAGCATGTCCAAGTTTGTGATGCCACAAAGTGCTCTCATCAATTTTAACCTTATTGCATGTGAGTTTAGATTCAATGAGATAGCAATTATCAACAGATCTGTTTCCCATCATGATACATTCAGAATCTTTGTCTAGCACATAACATGAATTTTTGTCAAATTTAACATGCAACTCATCATCACATAATTGACTAATGCTTATGGGATTGGCCAGTAATCCATCAACATGCAGAACATTGGATAATTTAGGAAAATCAGGAACATTTAATGTCCCTTTACCAATGATTTTTCCTTTAGATCCACCACCATAAGTGACATTACCACCATTATAAGATATGTAATCAGAAAGATAATCAAGTTGACTTGTCACGTGTTTAGAACAACCACTGTCAAAGTACCATAATTCAGGAATACATGCTTTTAGAGACATATGCACAATATTACAAGAAGTATTTTCTTTTGGAATCCACATAGAATTACAATGAGATCTAGAATGCTGTGTCATTTCAGGCAATACAGAAGTTTTCAGATGATTTTTCTTCTTCAAACATTGAGGACTTTTATGACCCTTCTTAAAACAATAATGACAAACCACATCTTTGATCTAAGTATTAGCAGAAACACTAGGATTGTAATTCACTTCAGCTTTTACAAATACAGTAGGTTTCTTATGTCCAGAACTTTTGGAATTTTTACCTTGGTAGCCAATACCTGTTTTTCTTGAATTGTTGTTCATAAGAGAGTCTTCCAATTTCTTCTTTCCTTCAGAAAAATCTTTTAAAGCTCAGTGAGGCTTCCTTCAACCTATCTTCAAGTTTAGAAATTTCAATATTTTTTCTTGTTAGAATACCTTCAAGCTTGGTAATTGATTCTCTTGAGTCAAAGTTTTCAAAGTTCAGAGACTTAATTATGTGGTTAAGTTTCTCAATTTCAGAAGATATCTTGAAAATTTTTCATTTGTTAAAGGATTTTCATGTTGGGAAATTAATTCCCCCAAGGGCAGACGAAAAATAAACAAGAAATAAAATGAAGAGATAACACAATCAACAACACAAGAATTTAACGTGGAAACTCCAAAACCGGAGAAAAACCACAACCCACCAAAGAGATCACTATATGATAAATTTTTACAATCACACAGAATTCCTCTCTTTTGACACTCAACCCTCCTACACTCTTTCAAGTCTACAATGACTCTCACCTTTTTCACAAGACTCTATTACAAGAGAATATAAGAAAGGACTTTAAACTAGAATCAAATACAAGACTAAAGTGTATTGATTGGTGCACTTGTAACAAAGACCTAAGGACTCCTTATATAGGATTAGGAAGTCATCCCTTCTTTCCTCACATCCGATGTGGGACAAAAACACCTTTACAAAACTCCTTTTATTTTAGCACAAGCCCAAGCCCAACAAACTCCACCTTGATAAAATAAAAGAAATCTCCATTGTCTTCACCGACAAACATGATTCTTAAACCAAAGAACCAACATTCTCAAAACATAGAACACCTACTCCACCATATGAGTAGAACACCTAGAATCACACATTCTAAGAATTTCCTTCGACCTCCTTTTATTTTAGCACAAGTCCAACAAACTCCACCTTGATAAAATAAAAGAAAACTCCATTGTCTTCACCGACAATCATGATTCTTAAACCAAAGAACCAACATTCTCAAAACAGAGAACACCTACTCCACCATATGAGTAGAACACTTAGAATCACCCATTCTAAGATTTTCCTTCGGCACATGTCGAAAAATACCTGCTGAAATTTATGGTGCAACTTCTAACTTTTGGCATTCATAGAAGTCCTTCAGCCATCGACATCTTTCACCACACACCTTGCATCCTTGCCAAACCAATGCACATGCGGTCCAGCTAACGTCATCACATCCTTTTTCATGACAGTTGGACATGCCATAAGGATGTTCATTTCCTCAATCAGAGGTACTATCACAACGTTAGCAACTTTTTCGGAGCCATTTGCCGCCACCGCTCCACCTTGATTAACTTCACCTTGTGTACACCAGATTGTATCAACATATCCTTAACTTGCACTTGCCACAAGCTAAAACTGATTCTTCCATCAAATTTCTCCATGCCATACTTCATTGCCTCAAAGTATTTGACATACCGTTTCTCCGCCCTTAAACAACCGTCTCAAAAGAGACCCCCGAACCTCTCTAAAAAATCTTTTCTGATGTGGAAGATCAGTCTACGCTGCAACCACAGAGCATACTAAGAATAAATAGAGACTAAACTCGGGCTCTGATACCACTTGTTGGGAAATTAATTCCCCCAAGGGCAGACGAAAAATAAACAAGAAATAAAATGAAGAGATAACACAATCAACAACACAAGAATTTAACGTGGAAACTCCAAAACCGGAGAAAAACCACGACCCACCAAAGAGATCACTATATGATAAATTTTTACAATCACACAGAATTCCTCTCTTTTGACACTCAACCCTCCTACACTCTTTCAAGTCTACAATGACGCTCACCTTTTTCACAAGACTCTATTACAAGAGAATATAAGAAAGGACTTTAAACTAGAATCAAATACAAGACTAAAGTGTATTGATTGGTGCACTTGTAACAAAGACCTAAGGACTCCTTATATAGGATTAGGAAGTCCTTCCTTCTTTCCTCACATCCGATGTGGGACAAAAACACCTTTAAAAAACTCCTTTTATTTTAGCACAAGCCCAAGCCCAACAAACTCCACCTTGATAAAATAAAAGAAAGATCCATTGTCTTCACCGACAAACATGATTCTTAAACCAAAGAACCAACATTCTCAAAACAGAGAGCACCTACTCCACCATATGAGTAGAACACTTAGAATCACACATTCTAAGAATTTCCTTCGACCTCCTTTTATTTTAGCACAAGTCCAACATTTCATAAGAATATTTCTTAAAATCAAGAATAGACACTTCTAGTCTTTCTTTAAGTTTAGAAATTTCCTTATCCTTTTTTGTTAAAAGACTTTCCAGTTTAAAAACAGTGTTAGATAGGTCTTGAATGTCAGCATCTCTTCTGGATAAACCTACTTTACTTGATGTACCTGTTTCTGTAACAGAACTTGTGAAGTAGTTAAATTCTGGAGTATTATTACTCAGTGTTTTTCCAAATGATGGCTCATTTGTTCTCACATCATAATAATCATCCAGATCATCGTCAAAAGTATCATCATATTCAATTCTTGCAGAGAAAGCTTTTTCATAGTCTTTTTCAGGATCATGTTCAACATCAGACTCATCACTTAAAGTAGCACTGAAATTAAGTTTCTTTTTTAGTGTGGTGTTGGCACATTCATTAGCATAATGACCATATCCAGAGCATGCATCACATTTAACATTCTTCTTATAGTCTTGATCAGATCTAAACCTGTTACCTCTTTCTAATTGTCTAGAATGATTGAAAGTATTCTTCCTAATAGGCAATTGTTGAGTATTATTGATCTGAACCTTAGGTTGAATATTATCTTTAAACTTGTTGTTCTTGTTTCTCAATAAGGTTTTGAACTGTTTAGTAATAAATGACATGTAATCAGGATTGTTGAAACATTCCTCAATTTCATCTTCATCAGATTCGATTTCAGTAACATAAGGAGATTTTCCAGAACCTGATGATGCAAATGATGAGGCATCACCTTTGAAAACAAGCACTTTCTTTTCATTATCAATATTTTCAGAAACGTTCATTTCATAAGTTTTCAAAATACCAATCAACTCAATTTGACTTAACACATCAGTATTCTTAGCTTCTTCTATAGCACATATCTTAGGTTCAAAACGTTTAGGAACAAATCTAAGGATTTTATGTACTAACATTTAGAGCTGTTACACGAACCGAGCCGCTCGTGAGCTCGGCTCGATAAGGCTCGAGTTCGGCTCAGCTCGTTCGTTAAATGAGCCGAGCTCGAGCTCGTTAGATACTCAATTTAATAATGAGTCGGCTCGAGCTCGACTTGTTAGGCTCGATATCTAATTTTTTTTCTTTAAATTATGTTAGGCTCGGCTCGGCTCGATGGGCTCGTTAGACCCTTTAACGAGTCGAGTCGAGCTCATTTCTTAGCTCGTCAATGTTATCGAACAGAACCGAGCTCGGCTCGAGCCGAGCTCGAACTTCAAATACTTGGCTCGACTCGGCTCGAATAACAGCCCTACTAACCTTGTGTTGGAAATTGGATCTCCAATAGAATGAGCTTCATTTGAAATTTCAGTCAGCCTTTCATTGTAAGATGAAATGGTTTCATCTTCTTTCATCCTCAGATTCTCGAACTTGGTTCCAAACATACGAAGTCTGGTCCTTCGTACACTATTCGATCCTTCACAATGCTCTTGCAGCCGATCCCATGCATCCTTTGAAGAAATATAGTTTGAGATGATCTTGAACATTGAGGCATCAATGCATTTGAATTGTAACTGGCGGCTGTGATTTCATCATTAGTCCAGTCGAGCTCTCTCTTGATTCGAGCTTCATTGTCATCATCCGCCGTGGTTCTTGGTTGAGTCCAACCAGCAAGAACACTCCTCCAGGCCCGTTCATCAATGTATTTGATGTACATTCTCATCTTTGATTTCCAGAAGGCATAGTTCGTGTCATCTAGAATAGGAGGCTTTAGTGCGGGTGAAAGTGGATACTCATTTTCAGAATTACACACTCTAAGCAGAATCTCTACTTAGTGTATCAAGTAGTTGGCTCTGATACCAACTGAAAGTGTGTGTGCGTGCGAATCAGAGATATTTTCTGTCGTGTTGGCACTGTCCAAACAACACTATGCAGTGAAAATTAAATTGCACGTAGTGAAAATGGAAGTATTCAAAATTTGCATAGATTATAAAATAATCTAAGTTGTTCACTATATAAAAATATGTGAAACGATTACAACCTCTTAGAGGTGTACAATAACACTACAATGAGTGTAAATAATTTACTAGATCCTACGAAACTATCTCCCTCATAGATCTATGCATATAACCTAGTAAATAAGACCATGATTAAACATACTACTATTCGAGTTTACAATAGTATGAAAATCTACAAGAAGAAACAAGTATTTTCCTAACTAGAAGCGTATAAAGCGTTCTATAGACTAGTAATCGAATTCAGATTTTCTTCTTGTGTATCTTGTGTTTAGGCAGCTACGGTATTTATAGGCATGAGGTACGAACTGCTCTCAACTCCTATGATCATCACAGCTGTGAGATCAAGCGGTTAAGATTAACTTCTCTTCACATCTCCTTGAATGTAGGACTTGTTATTTTATGCCCAATAACTTCTCACTCCCACGCAGTTGCATGACCTGGTGTTGCCCACGTCTTCTAACTACTCTGGGGACATTATTAGACAACAAGTGTAACATCGGAGTTAGTGAGAAAAGGAAGGGCAAATGCTGATGTTGTCATAAGTGTTGGGAACATTAATTACAACACTCGGTTGTTAGTGTTGGATCATTAAACAAAACATTTATATCAACATCAACAGGTTACAACTTGGCAATCAAAACAAGAAAGACAAAGGCACTGGCTGAATGGTGGCATTTGTATGGTAAATCGACTCCTAGTTTGCAAAAACTTGCAATAAGGATTTTTAACCTCACGTGTAGTGTATTAGGATGTGAACGCAATTGGAGTGTTTTTTAATAGGTAAATTTCAGATGTGTTTTTCTTATCTAAAACATCTATACAACTTAAATTACTTATAAGTTCTTTTTTTCTAACTTTTACATTTTTTATGGTTTTAGATTCACGCAAAAAGAAAAAACAAGCTTGGCATAAGAAAACTAAATGATTTATTTTTTGTGAAGTATAATCGATCAATTAAAGAACGCTATGATAGCAAGATTGTCATGGATCCCATTGTTTTGAAGGAAATAGATGATTGCAATGAGTGGTTGATTAAAGAATATCATTCTATAAAGAAATAAGAAAATGCAGCGAATGACTTAGTGTTTAATAATTATGAAGGTGTAGGTGGCTTGACATGGGGTGATGTGAATAGAGCAGCACCAGTTGGGGAACCAAGTAGATTAACAAAGATTCAAACTAAATCAACTCGTAAAATTTTTAGTCCCAGTGTTGGTAGTTCAAAAGGCCCCGATGAGGTTGAAGTTGAAGAAGATATTGAAGTATATAAGTCAGGTAAATTATTAAAAACCCGATGACATCTTTAGTGATTATGATTATGTTGATGTAGATTTGAAGTGGGAATATGATCTCTAGAATTAGAAAGTGTAGGAAGTAGGAACTTGAAAATGGTGGTTCACTAATTCACCTTTTTGTTTATATTAGGAATTTAAAAATGGTGGGGTTCACTAATTCACTTTTTTTGCATGAATCAGGAACTTTAGTTGGGTGGTGTTCACTAATTAACTTTTTTGTTGGAATTAGGAACATAATATTATGTTGGTCATTTTGAATTATGAAATATGTAATGATAAACTTTCATGTTTATCTCTTTGTCCTATGTGTGTTACTATGTTTAATATGCACAAAATATTTATGAAATGGTGTGCATCACTTCGATGAAGTGCACTTTTATTTTGCGCTTAAAGCGTTAAAGGATATTTTCGCTTTGAGTGTGGTTTTCGCTTTTGACTACCTTGGTAGTAACATATGAATCTGTCTGATTGACTCGCAAGATTTATTTTAGCCCAATTTTTTGTTAAATACATTTTTGCAACCCGCACTTAGATTTTGACCACATTGGCCCGCGAGGTTTTGATATATTTTTTTCAGCGCAATTATTGTCTTTGTGAAAACTTGTGGATATTGTTCATTTCAACTCACTACAAAAAAAGAGGTTTTTAGTATCGGAAAATTTGTATCGGTTGCATTTTCTGATACTAAATCTAACCCTTTGGTATCAACTAAAAATTTTATGATACTACCTTCATCCTTGGTATCAAAAAAATATTTATTGATACTATTAAATTTATAGCATCCGTTATTTAGTGATACTAATATTGTTTTTGCATCATAAATTTATTTATTGATACTATTTAATTCTAGGATCAAATAATTTTTTGATACTACTTATCATTGGTATCAAAAATTTAAAATCCGATACCATTAACTTTATAACATCCATCACTTTATCGATACTATTACTATTTTTGTATTAGTAATGTATTTATTGATACTATTTATTTTTTGTATCAAATAATATTTTTGATACTACTAATCATTAGTATCGAAAACTTTATTTTCAATACTATTATTTTTATTTTAGTATTAGTATTTTTTTTATTGAAACCACTTATTTTTTATATCAAATAAATTTAGTGATACTACTTATCATTGGTATCGGAAATTAAAGTTGTGATACTATTAATTTTATCTTTAGTATTAGTAATATTCTTATGGATACCAACTATTCTTTTGTATCAAAAATTTTTTTTGATACTATTTATAATTAGTATCGAAAATTAAATTTCTGATATTATTAATTTTATTTTTAGTATTAGTAAGTTTCTTATGGATACCAACTATTCTTTTGCATCAATTTTTTTTTTGATACTACTTATTATTAGTATCGGAAATTGAATTTTCGATACTATTAATTTTATTTTTAGGATTAGTAATTTTCTTATTGATACCACTTATTTTTTTGTATCAATTAATTATTTTGACACTACTTATTATTGGTATCGGAAGTTAAATTTTCGATACTATTAATTTTATTTTTAGTATTAGTAATTTTCTTCTGGATACCAACTATTCTTTTGCATCAATTATTTTTTTTGATACTACTTATTATTAGTATTGTAAATTAATTTTTTGATACTATTAGTTTTATTTTTAGTATTAATAATTTTTTTTGATGGTTAGTATGTAATGTCAAAAAAAAAAATTTCCGATACCAATTGCACTGGACCTTAAAAAAAAGGTTTTATGGTGTCTCTTTCTAAAACCATAAACAATTCGCCATTTATAAACAATTCCCCTCCCACCGCGCACCGTCGATTCGCCAATTCGTAGGTTTTGCAAGTAATATCAATAAGCAGAAGGTAATTTCAAGGATGAAGGTTTCTTAGGTTTCAAGGATGAAGATCATATCAATATGCAGAAGCCATTAATTAGGATGAGGATCCTTTAACCTCGTTCCCTTCACACATTTCATCAAGAGAAGCAATTTTAATTTCACCGAGAGTAGACAATTTTGCTCCCTCCATATTTCATCAAGCAGCTCCCCAAATCTAATCAAATTAACAGAGTTTAGGTTCAGGTAAGCAATCTTCCCCTCTTTCTTAAATTTTTCGAAAATGGTAAACGTAATTGATTTGGTGGGGTTGCTAATATCACATGTTTGATGAAATTTGATGACTCCATATCCTATGGAATTACATTGTCTTTAATCCTAATTTCTGCAATTTACATGTTTGATGAAATTCCTGAACGAAAAAAATAATAAACGTGGTTTTTACACTTTCAGTGGCACTCAGAGCTGTGAGTATCTTCTGCCTATTCGCGATTCTCTTGTTTGGGGTTTGTTCGTTTGCTCCTCCTTCGTGCTGTTCAGGTTCTTCCTTTGTTTTGGTTTGTTAGTTCTTTTCCTTTTTTCTATTTCTGCAGTGGTGCATTGAGCATGAGTAATCTGGATAACTATATATTAGAAAAGCCTTTAATAATCTGTCAACTGTAGCTATTTCTCATAATCAACCATAATATTTAACACAGCACAATCAGACTCCTACAACAGACGAGAGATAAACCCAACAGTATTAACTTTCATGACGGACAAGCTGTACATCATTTACATGAAAAAAAAATAGCAATCTATATACTAATTAGTAGCCTTACATGAAGCCTTATTATGCCCAGGTTCCTTACATTTTAAACAAGTCACTGTCCTCTTGTCTGGATCCTCTGTTTTCATCTGCTCAATAATAAACAAGGTTAATCTTGATATTATGTGGGATATATTGACCACTTTTTATTGGTGTTGTCTTGTCCTTTTTTTTCTCTGTTTTTTCTGCTCTCTTTTTGCTGATTTCTGCTGGTTTTTTCTTGTGTTCTTTATTGTTTCACTGCTGGTTTTTTGACCATCTTTCTGTGTGTTAATTGATTTAAGGAGATGCTTACTTGATTGCTAGAGTATTAAATTGAATTAGGATGGTATGTGTGACAGATTCAAGTACATTGTAATTAATGTAGGAAATTGAACATGGAATCTGGAAAAGAATGGGTTTTTATGCCGAGAAACAGCAATGAATATATGGAAGGAGTCAAAAACTTTATAAAGGAATCAATATGCTCGTTATCTTTAAATGGAAAAATTAAATGCCCATGTAAGAAATGTGGTCTCACTGTATATCTTGATCCCGAGGAAGTTCACGACCACTTACAGTGGATAGGTTTCGATAAGAATTATGCTAGAAGTAAATGGGTTTTTCACGGAGAGGGGTTATCACCATCTACTTTATCAAATGATGAAACCTTTGTTTATGAGGATAATAATGAGGAGACTGATGAAATACATGAACTCTTACATGATGCATTTGGTGTGTCAAATTTTGATGCTAGTACAAGTAAGTCTCCACAAAATGATAAGAGCGAGATGGATTCAGAAGCTCAAATGTATCACAAGTTAATGGATGATTCTACAACAGAAGTATATCCCGGTTGTCAGAAATTTACGACTTTGTCATGTATAATCCGTCTTTATCATATGAAATGCATGCATCGTTGGAGTGATACTTCCTTAAACGATTTATTACAATTTTTGATTGAGCTTCTTCCTGAGGGTGCAAAACTCCCTAACAATATTTACCATATGAAGAAAACCATAAATCATGTAGGACTTGAATATACAAAAATCGATGCATGTCTGAATGATTGCATGTTGTATTGGAAAGAAAAGGATAAAGATGAGAATTGCACTGTATGTCATACTTCAAGATGGAAGAATCCAGTGGTTGGAAAGAAGAGTGGACCAGCTAAGATCTTACGCCATTTCCCTTTAATACCGCGTTTAAAAAGACTTTTCATGTCATCAAAAACATCGCATTCGATGAGGTGGCATGAAAAGGGACGTAGTAGTGATGGGAAATTAAGGCATCCTGTTGATTCTCTTGCTTGGAAGAATTTTGATAGCAAATATCCCGAGTTTGCTAAAGATGCTCGAAATGTCAGGCTTGGTTTAGCAAGTGATGGATTCAACCCTTTCGGTACAATGAGCACCTCTCATAGTACATGGCCAGTTGTGTTATTAGTTTACAATTTGCCACCATGGTTATGTATGAAAGATTCACATTTCCTTATGTCACTTCTTATTTCTGGTCCGAAAGCTCCAGGTAATGACATTGATGTTTACTTGCAACCGTTAATTGAGGAATTGAAAGAATTGTGGCATAATGGCGTAGAGACATTCGATGCTTGTAGTAATGATACATTTGTGTTGCATGCTGCATTAATGTGGACAATAAATGATTTTCCTGCTTATGGTAACTTATCAGGATGGACAACCAAAGGTAAGTATGCATGTCCTCATTGCAATATTGACACCACTTCTCGTTACTTGAAAAGAAGTAGAAAAATGTGCTACATGGGGCATCGCCGTTTCTTGGACTTGAATCATCCTTTTCGAAAAAACAAGGTTGCTTTTGATGGTACACTAGAAAAGAGACCACCACCAAAGGTGTATTCCGGTATCGATTTGTTCAGTCAAGCGTCTCGAGTAAAAATTGCATTTGGAAAGATGAAAAAACAATTAGGAGGGAGGAAGAGAAAGGCAAGAGGTGAGAGTAGAAAACAAAAAGGAATCCCATGTCATGGTTGGAAAAAAGAAGGTATATTCTTTTCTTTACCGTATTGGAAAAATCATTTGCTAAGACATAATTTGGATGTAATGCATGTCGAAAAGAATGTATGTGGAAACAGATTGGAGTGTCGTGACAAGAATAAAGCCTAGAGATGCATATGCTATGTGCAGTGAAGATCTTTCTGTGGAGACAGATACTCAGTTACATGCTCCCGATGTTTTAGAAAATATCATCATTGACACTGATAAAACTTATGCATGTGACAATGATAACAATGACAACATGGATGTTGAAAGTGACACTAGTGATTCTGATGGGGAAAATAGTTCAGAATTCGAAAGTGATGAAGACGACTTTGAATAATGGTGGATTTCTCAATCAGGTTTTGTTCTGAGTTCCTCTTTTAAATACCTCACTAGATAAATGTTGTTGATAAAGAAAACAGGTTTAATTTGTTCTGAGTTCCTCTTTTAGTAAAAATGAGCTAGTATTATTCTTTTTACTGCTTCTTTCTGTTTTAATTTCCTGACAAACTAATTGATCTAGTTGTCAAGCATACGATTGAATCATGGCTAATTGCTCATAACCCGGTTCATTTTCTTATCCAATCATTTCTATATTGCAAGATTTGTAATGAACCATTTAATTATCAATCATCTTTTGATGCATTATAATTTCCAAGAATGACTCTTTTTGTGTGTTTGGTAATGATTGAGTTACACAGGCAGCAGTTCTGTTGCATCCAGGTATATATATATATATATATTAAATAGTTCATCTTAATAGGTGCTTACTTGTTCAGCCCAAACGAGAACGATGACTGAATTCGCACGACCTCCGTGTGCCTCCACTGAATCCAACTCATCGCGTTCATAGCTCCTTCACTGATCGTGTTCGTCGATCCTCCACTGATTGCGTTCACTGATATTGTTCCATCTGTGAGAGAAGAACAAGAGAGGGAGAGAGATATCGCCCGCCTCCACTGATATTGTTCCATCTGTGAGAGGGAGAACGAGAGAGAGGATTCAAGGTAAAATGAATAAATCAAGGCATGAATTGAGGCTATTTAGTTTTCTAAAGCTTGAAGTAAGGCAGAAGCAAGTCGAAACGGTCTCAAATTTGATGACTATTTGATTAATGCGAGTAATTATATATTTGATTTCAAGTAGTTATGTCTAATTTCATTGACGTATGCTAATGTCGATCCTTAGGAGTCTGTGTGTTTTCCTAGTATGATTCAATGTTAAGTTTATTTAAGAGTGTGGAGATAGGTTTGTAGTTATTGCAATTTTTAGTTTCGACTGTCCAGTAGTCATTTTAGTAGACATCATCGTTATATGATATAAGTTTAATTGGTGTTTTTTTAGGATAAGATATGAGTTTAATTGGTGTTATATGATATAGTTAGCAATTTGAATTGGGAGAATTGTTAAGACTGGTATTAATTTTTACAACAATCAGCCGCAAGTACAGTTCAGGACACTTATCAAACATCATATGTGCTTCACCATTCAGATTGTATGAATCATATCGGCTACTGTGTTTGTTTTACCGTGACATAAATTACCTCATTAATTTTAGGGACAGGGGTAGAGAGAGATCTGTGTTTCTAGTCACTCACATTGCTGCATTTGTTTTGTATCAAACATTCTTTCATCCCGGCTGAGCGAGGTAATGAGCTTCAATAACATTCTTTGTCAAATGTGTTTGCCCATATTTGTGAGTACAACTATATACTTGAACTTGATTTGCATGTAGGATACAATGATCAAAGGTATGAATGGTGTCCAATGTAAGAGCATTGATGTGCTAAATCCTTCTAAGAGGTTTAAAAAAGGAGAGCAAATGCTGCCGACTAAAAGTATTGCAACTAACACGACTATCGAATCTACTACTACTGCAACAACAAGTACTGCAACTAGTAGTAGAAGTGCTGCACCTATTGGTAGAGTAGCTAATAACCCCTTTTTTTTTTAACTAATTAACATATTTTTTTTCAACAATTGTAGAAGTATTTATTAGTGTTCATGGTGCAGAGAATGAGGCTGTTAAAAAGTACGCTGCTAGAGGACCGAACAAGTGTGCTAACTTACAAGGTGACACTATGGCAATAGTGAAGGTAAATGTTCATGGACAACCAAAATGTAGAAATGGGAGAAAGTTATCATCTTACCTTGGCTTGCTTGCAAGAGATTCAAAATTGATACCATTTGATTTAGAAGATTGGAGAAAGTTCTTGGATGAGCAAACAAAAGAAACTCTTTGGAAGATCATTTTGGTATTATCTCTAAAACCTTACATATTCATAAGAGTGTTTACTTTTAAAATTTTATTTTGTTTTGTGTATGCATCACTCGGATCACTGGGTATCAATCATAACTCTTTGAAACAGATCTACATATTTGTTGTGTATATGCTCTTGCAAATTTTGTATCTTCTTATATAGCTACTGTGTAGTCTTGCAAATTTTGTTTATCACTTATCTGTCTCGCAAATCTACAGTCTTGCAAATTTTGTTTATCACTTATTTGTTTAACAAATCTATAGTCTTGCAAATTTTGGCTGATCTAATCATCTTTAGATTTGTGAAACACGATGAAATATAACCTGTCTATTTATATAAGTTTGCTCTGTGTTACTGCAATATTTAGAGACTTCAAAATCTGAATGTTAAGTTGGTGGTCTTCCTTAGGTGGCCTATTTTGTGGTATAAAATTAATGAATTGTTAAGATAGTGACATAGTGTATTTGCTGGTGATAATTCTGGTTTCCACACATATATGGTACCTCTTTTTTCAATAACTATGTATTGATATTGTTTAATTAGGTCCTTTGGTTGTGGCTACTGGAATTGAATCTTTTAACATTATGTGCCGGCTGATTTTCTTATGATGGATGATTTTAGGCTTACTTGTAGATAAATAACAACCTTTTCTACCTTTTATCTTTCCTAAATAACTAAATAAGTTTCTGAAACTGTGATTTAAAAGTACTCAAGTTTACTGTTTTCGCATGTTAATTATTTGAAGACTAGGTTCACATTTGAAGGCCCAACTTCCCCAAAGGAATGGGCAATGGATAAGTTAGATCATTGCTTAAGATCATGGAGAGTAAAACTTAAGGAAAAACACTATAAAATACCAAAGAAAGCAAATGCAACACTTGAAATGCTATTAAAGCAGCCAGATCGTAGGGTGGACCCTGATCAATGGGAAAAGATGGTTCATTATTGGGAATCACCAGAAGGACAGGTATATAATTAGTATTATTATGCTCAATATTGTTTATATTTATAATATTAACATATCATTTGTTGGATATATGACAATGTAGGCCTGTAGTGAGAGAAATGCAAAGAACCGTAACAGCTCTCTTATGACTCACCATTTGGGCACAAAGAGTTTTGCTCGCCTTAGAGAAGAAAAAGTAAGACCATGTCATTCTTCAAATTAAAATTATATTTCCCTAAATTATTACTTATGCTTGAATATTTTGTTCATGATAGACAAACAATGGAGTGGAGTTTGATAATTTAGGGCTGTTTATGATTGCTTATGGACAGCCGACATGGAATCCCATTGATCCACAGTCTTCCAAACTAATTGTATGTATGAGTAAATAGCTTTTGTTTAATTGTTTTACTTGATTTTGAATGATTATATTGACAATAATTGATTTGTAATGATGTGAGAAATGTATTTCATAGGCTGAAATTGAGGATGAGTTATTGAACCTTCCACTAGATTGTGATGTTGCTATTGAACGGGAAAGGATCTTTCATCAATCAATTGGAGATGATAAGCGTGGATACAAAAGAACTTATGGAATCGGAGTAAAGAATCAGACTGCTGGAACTTCAAAACAAAGAGCTACTGAAGCATTATTGATGGTTGAGGCTGAAAGACAAAAAAGAAAAGATCTAGAAGAAGAGATTGCAATAGAGAAACAAAAGCGAATAGAATTAGAAAATGAGGTAGCCCTCCAAGAAGGGAAGAGAAAGGAATTAGAAGAAGCAATGGAAGAAAAGAGAAGGGAACTAGAAGAGATAATGGAAGGTGAAAAAATGAAGAGAGAAACTCTAGAGGAACAAGTTCACAAGTTGACAAATATTGTTCTCCAAATCCAAGCTGGTGGCAATTTGGTAAAGTGACATTGTTGAAAGTGTTTGCAAACGTGTCTCATACTTGTGGTTCCGTTTTCAGGTATGACATTTTTCTTCGACATATTTCTTGAAGTATTATATGCTTAATACTTGTGGAGATTTTTTCATTAGTTTACTTTAAGCTGATATAATTAGACTGTTTGAATTTCATTTATATAATTAGACTTGTGAGAGTATTTTGTTTGCGATGGAAATGGGAATAAATCTCTGTGGTTTTGATTTGGTGGCGTTGAGAGGATTTATTTATACTGTAATTATTCTGAATTTCGTGTTTTGTTGTCAGCTCTTCCTCCTTCAACCGCTCGTTGCTGCTACAGGTAGTGTTCATTCTTCAATTTCTTCTTCTGTTTCATTCGTCGATCGAATAGACCAAATTGTTGTGAATGTGATCCGTTTTTAATTGTGTTCCATGTGGTGTTTTTGCTTGCTTTCTACTGGGGGAAATGAAGATTTTTAGCTGATAGAGCAGTTATAGGTTTAAAGTAATTGCAGTAGGCAACTTATCTATCTTCGTAATGGTATAAAGTGATACTTTAAGTGACGTGCATGTATTTGGCATTTTGAAATTGCTGCTTTTGATTGTATTTTATACTCCGTACAATAGATGGGCGATTGATTGCAATGATTTAAAATAAGAAAAAAAAAACTCTGTTTATTTGATTATGAATACTAGAAACCAGTAGTGTTCTAATTTAGTTAGATGAAAATGCTGCATTTTCAGTATTATAGTTTTGGTGAAGGTTCTTGGACATGCTTCTATGCTTGATGTGTGGCCTCTGAAGTTAATAGAGCGACCAATTATAAAGCATTGATTTTGCTCCTCTTTTTACATACACTAAGACGAGAATACATAAGTAATCCTGGTCGATGTGGTTCTTTCTCTGCTTTAGATTTGCTTGAATCTTGTAATAGGTGCTTTAAAACACAAAGGGCCAGTGTGCTTCCCCCCAATCTGGTCAACAAATTTCCTTGTGTAAGAGTGAAACATTGAGTTTCTTACCAAAATGGATAGTGTTTTGGTTGCTGCAAAAAAAAAAGAGTATTTTGTTTGCGATCAGCCTCATCCAAATACATATATGAATTTGTGCTTTAATATTTGATCATTTGTGAAAAATATATGATAGATCTGAAAGTGGATCAATTGCAGGAGATTATGGCAACTGCAAGGCTTTCCACAATTTGCATGTTCGGAAATGCTCCACAAACCAACCTAATATACTAGTTCTTGAAAAGCACTTCACGTTAGATATTTTGTAATGGAGCTTATATACTAGTATTTGTATATGAAACTAATATACTTGTGGTTCATGGTTGATAAACGTTATTTTGATATTTGAATTAGTAATATGGAGGGCAAATAAAGCTAGATTTGAATCATATTGAATATTAGCATTTTATGCGTGTAATAAAGCTAGTGTGATTTTTTCTATTCGAAAATTAATATTAATTTTTTTTACAATATCATTAATTTTAGAATCAGGTATTGTTTTAAATACAATAAATACAATATTGTATCAAAAAATTAATATAATTATCCGATGTTAAATGCATGTTTTGATACTAAAGAATTCAATCTTTTAGTATCAGAAAATATTTATTGATATAGTTAAAATTAATTGATATTAAAAATACAATGTAGTATCAAAAAAAATTGATACCATTATTCGATATTATTTGATACTAAATATTTTTCTGACACTAAAGGTTATATTTTTTAGAATCAAAAAATATTTATTGATACTATATATGTAGTGTCGTAAAAAATAATTGATACTAAAAATACAATGTGGTATCAAAAAAAGTTGATACCATTATTCGATACTAAATATTTTTCTGATACTAAAGGTTAAATTCTTTTAGTATCAGAAAATATTTATAGATACTATATATTTTGTATCGTTAAAAAAAATTGATACTAAAAATACAATGTA
This sequence comes from Galeopsis tetrahit, assembly GCA_963675135.1. Classification (NCBI taxonomy): domain Eukaryota; kingdom Viridiplantae; phylum Streptophyta; class Magnoliopsida; order Lamiales; family Lamiaceae; genus Galeopsis; species Galeopsis tetrahit. The sequence continues at coordinate 66,345,330 of OY776125.1, read as the reverse complement.
GTATCAAAAAAAATTGATACCATTATCCGATACTAAATATTATTTTGATACTAAAGGGTTCAATCATTTTGTATCAAAAAATATTTATTGATACTATATGTTTAGTATCGATAAAAGTTTACGATACTATAAATGCATTGTTGTATCAAAACAAATTGATACAATAATCTGATACTAAATACAATTCTGATACTAAAGAGTTCAATCCTTTAGTATCAGAAAATATTTATTGATACTATACATTTCTGATACTAAAGGGTTACCCTTTAGTATCAGACTTTTTTTTCTGATACTCAGTCTTTAGGATCGGGTGTATAAGTATCGGAAGTTGCATCGAAAATAAATTTGATACCAATACCCTTTGGTATCAAATATTTCATTTTTAGTATCAAAAAAAATTCGATGCTAAAAACCTCTTTTTTTGTAGTGACTCGACCAAGTTAACCATGGGTAAAAGTGTAATTTTGCGTCTTGAGTGTCCAGTTTGAAGTTTTGTTTTTGCAAATGCATGTCATGCAATATTTTTCTTACTCGGTTACTAAAGATTGTTGGAATTATGTTGGATTGTAAAACTTCCCTTTCGACTTTATTTATTTTGAGAAGGCTTAATCGTTTAGAGACGGTGATTTATTTTCACTATGGTTTGACTTTCAAGTTAAAAAAACAAGATTGTATGTAAGAATTCTCATATTGACACAAGGATCATAGTGAGACTTGGGTTTGATCTTCTGCATGTGTGACTTTGTGCCGCATCATGTTATAAGTGACATAAACCACCAACATCGTTCATTAAATGCAATGTAGTCTGTTGCTACACATAAAACCGCGCGATCTTGAGATAATGTCGGGTCTTTTGTAATGTCGGGTTTTATATTCATGAACGAGAACTGTGAAGTTATGAAAATTGGTAATTGACACTAGGTTAAATAAGAAGACTGATTAATATTTTGAAGAATTATTTTTTAGTTTATGTTAGGACGTTCGACAATAGAAGCTATCAATTTACTTTGACAACTCATGGAATTACATCGAGAAAGGGGTAAAGATTTGCATATAATTTTTTATAGATTTATAGAAGACACGTGATAATGTTCCAAGAGGTGGACATTGAAGAAGAAATTAATGCTTACCACATATATCAATATAATCAGGAATATGTAAGACGGATCAACATCAAACATTAGAACTTGTGGTGGAACGACTAGTGATTTTGTTGTTACTATTAGGTTACACTAAAGGTCTACATTAAGAACTTTTTTGTTTGTGGTTGTTATGAATGAGATGACTTGAAACATACGAATCGAGCACCCTTGGACCATATGTTTTGCACATGACGTTGTATTAATTGAGGAGACAAAAGCAAGGGTCAAAACAAAGTTAGAGGTATGGAGAAAGCCACTAAAGGATTTTAAAGTGAGTAGTATATAGAAGATAAAATAAATTTAAATATACGAGTTCACTTATTTAGAATAATGGTGAGATATATAATGATATCAATAATAAAATACAAAGGTATTATGTGATCGTGAAAGGGAGTGCACTAGATGGTCATAAGAAAACCTTATTTCAAGATATAATGTTGGACACCTAAGAGAATTCAAATACATAAAATGAGTGGCAGATATTCACATGCTCCGTTGAATGTGTGGTAAAACCAGAAGATACAGAGTGATAAACAAAGAAATTCGCTCAATGATAGGTGTTGCACCTATTGAAGAGAAGATGCAAGAACATTATTTGCAGTGGTTTGTGCATGTAAAATGCAGACATATAGGTGTACTAGCTTGTACATCAAGTAGAGTCGATGGAATTGATTCCTTCTAGAAGAGCACGAGAAAGATCAAAGAAGACTGTGGATAGAAGACATACACAAAGATTTAGATTTAATGAAGATATACTTAAAGAGAGAAACGCCTAAAGAAAACAAATTTTTGCAAGCGATCCACCATTATTCTGTTATTGATTCATGTAATTTATCTTAATTATTTGAGATTAAAAGCTCAATTTGTTTATTTGTTTTTATCACTTTGTAGGATGATGGTTAAAGCACAATACCCAGCTTGTTAATTATATATCAAAACCAATGTCAATGTATGTTCTTAGTTTATTTGTAAAAATACATCTATGTGGTTTAGAGTATTCAACCAAGAAACATGTAGGTAAGATGTTGAATTATTTTTAGAGATAAGGGAGAGCAAAGTTTGTAGTGAGAGAAGATAATTTGATAAATACGTTAAATTTAGTATATTATTCTTAATTTAATGACTTATTTATATTGCATTCACTTATGTGATGTCCTCTTTAAAATTAACACTATAAAAAATTGTTCAAATAACGAGGGGAGTTAAAGAGGGGGATTTAACCCTTGTTGTTTGACGAGGGATTTAAAGAGGGGCACAAATAAAGAGGGAATTGGCGAGGGGCGGAATCACACTCGCGAATTAGCGAGTGGAAAAAGATGCACTCGCCAATTCACAAGCGTGTTGGCGAGGGTACCAAAATCCCTCGCAAATTAGCGAGGGAAATTAATACCCTCGCGAAATTGGCGACGGTTGCTTTTTTTTTTTTGCCCCTCTTTAAATCAAATTGTTAGATAAATCAAATTGGCGAGGGAATAGGGATTGCATGCAAATCAAATCTGAGTATGCTAATTAATTTAATATTATTATATATTAATTGTTAGATAATTTTAATTAGATTAATAGTTAATTATCATTATTAGATTAATTAATGGTTAAATATTGTTAATAATATAATTTAATTATAAATATAATGTTTTGATAATTTAATTATGTTATTAATTTATGTTATATGTAATTTAATTTATTAAATAGAAATATGATGATGTTAGAGTTGAGAGGATGAGTTGTGCTTGTTCTTGTAGAATGTGTGTTACGACATGATTATAATTTTAATCAAGTTAAAAAATTAAATTAAATTTAAAAAATGATTAATTAATTTTTAAATATTTATCTTTTAATTTCAATTTTAATGGTGCATTTATTTTTAAGTTTTGATTATTAATGATACTTGATTTTTATTTTTAATGTTAGATTTTAATTATATTGAATATATATATTCAAATAATTTTTACTAACAATGATTTAATTACAAATTTGAAATATATATATATATATATATATATATATTTATGGAGAAAATTAATTAGACATAATTATTGAATAATCACGAATTAAAAAAAATGTAATTGGAGAACAAAATTAAACCCAATAAATTATTTGTAACACATAATTTTATAATTTTCCATTTAAAAATAAATATATTAAATATTTTTTGACAATTTAAAAATAAACAAGGAACTTTAATTTTATAGTTGAAAAACAAAATAAACATAATTAATTATTTGTAACACATAATATTATAATTTCACATTTAAAAATAAATATGTTAAATGTGTTTTGACAATTTAAAGATAAACAAGTTACTTTAAAGGAAAGAAAGAAAAAAACTAAAATTATAATATGTATATATATATATTAATTGCATTCAAAGCATAACGACTAAAGCTCCTAGCCTAAACGGCACACAAGGAGCGCATAAACACTTCTTGTTCCGGAGGTCTTGTGTTCGATTCTCGCCTATGTGTGGGTGTGAAATAAAAGTGGCAGCGCGAGTGGGGGTTTGGTGTGAAATAAAAGTGGCAGCGCGAGTGGGGGTTTAAACCCAGATTCCACAATTTTTTAAATTAATTAAATTGGCGAGGGTAAAGGCCCTCTTTAATTCGCGAGTGGGGCCCCTCTTTAATTCGCGGGGGGGGGGGGGGGCGCCCTCTTTAATTGACAAGTGTGATTCTGCCCTCTCTAATAGGCGAGGGTGCCCTCGCCAATAAATTAGCGAGGAGCACTTTGGCGACAGTGACTGCCCCTCGCCTCTGCTGTCGCCAAAGTGATTAAAGAGGGCAATTCCCTCGCCTTTGCCCTCTTTATATGGGCGTTTTTTTGTAGTGTAATGTGACCTTAAATGAAGTCTTGCGTCCTATAATTAAGGTGTCACATTTGTCCATTAAGACTTGATGGCTCATAGGCACAATACTCGTAGACGAGTTAACTAAACTGCTAATTTCACTACCCTACCTACACACAAAGATGAAAATATCGTGGATATATTGCGGATTTGAATGTTGTGATATGGATATTGGGGTCTGATGTATTTTTCCCTGAGTATCGTGGATATAAATCGCTAAATATCGATGTCAATATCGTTCAATTGTAGTGTAAAATTGGACGAAAATCGCTAGATATCGATATCGTTCAATCGTAGTGTAAAATTGGACGAGAATCGGGAAATTTTGCTAAATCTAAAAAAATCGCAAACTTATTTAAAATTTTGTTTTTATATGTATAAAATTATACTTTTATTTTTAATAGTGCAGTAGAACATATTCTCAATTCACCTAATATAGTTAGTAATTTTTTAAAAATATATGAATGAAATGTGCATAACTATTTCATAAATTACTCATGTGATTAGTTAGTATCAATGTTGTTTGGACAAAGATGTCATTTCACCTATTGTATTTGAAGGTCATCATTTTGATATTAATTGTATTTTATCATGTATATTTAATTATATTGTATTGTATTATGTTGTCAATTAGTTTTTATCAACCAGTATTTATATAATTTATTATCTATATGTTTGTTTTAAACATATAATTTTATTAACTTTTGAATGGAATACATGCATAATAGTATGTTATAGTCTTGAAATTTCATGTTAAACTTTCAAGATTTTAATAAGATTTTCGTTATTTTTTTTTATTTTTTTTTTGCGATATCGATATATCCGTAAAATTAAAGTTGTGATATTTGTTGCGATCAGGGACGAAACCAGAATTTTAGATTAGGGGGGGCCAATACAGCTCAACATAATGGTCAATTCTAAATTTTAGATATTTCATATTTGTATCAAGATATATCAACAAGATATATCAACATTCATTATTAGACATATTAAAATACATAAACATGTTTTTGTTCTATTAAAATTTAGAACATCTCTATTACATATCACAAAAATTATCTACAGAAAACGACTTTGAGCTTAGACTGCTTAGTTGAAATATATCAATAATATTGCTATATAATGAAATGATATAAAATGATTTTGCACATAAATTTTTTTAGAGAAACAGAAGAGGTGAAGTACAGTGGAATTACGCATAAATATATCAAAATTTGTAATTTATAATCACGTGAAATAAAAAAATAAAAAAATATATATAAAAAATGACAAATAAAAACGTAAAAAGTTAAAATATTAAAATATCGATTGAGGTGTATAATTAAAAAGGGGTGGACAGCCTAATTAATCTGCCAATAAATAGACCCAATTAATATATATTAATTATCCAATTAACACATTATTATATTTTGAAACCTCAACTAATATATACAGTTAAACCTCTATTAATTAATACTCTATAAATTAATAAACTCTCTAAAATAATAAAATCTTCTGATCCCAACTTGGCCTTTGTAAAAAATCATCAAATTCGATAAGATAATAAGATAATAATTTTTCAAAAAATCCCTTTATAAATATCAGGTCCCATTGAAACTCTAAATTAATAATTCATAAATATTACAATTATAAATATTATGGTAATTTGCTAAAATATGAATATATTGTACCTTGACTAACTTTCATTCACCATGCATGAATATATTTAAGTGCAACGAATTAATGTAAACATGTATACAATGAGTATATTTAATTAGTTACAAAGAACGGGTTGATGCATGAATATAATCAATGAAACATACATGTATTCATTTATTTTCAATACATATGCACTAAATTTAAAAAGTCTCTCTTTTGATTAATAAATATTAATTTATCCATAAATTAATACCTCTTTAAATTAATAAAATTTCATGGTCCCAAGGTTATTAATTTATAGAGGTTTTACTGTATACCTATATAATAGTTAAAAAAATTAGAAAAAAATGGGAGGGGCCAAGGGTGGTTCCGTCCCTGGTTGCGATAGCGATATTTTCATCATTGCCTACACATAGAGCGACTTACCACAAGTAGGAATCTAGCCTGACTGAGGTGACTGCTCGTCCTAGGTGGACATGTATATGCAAGATGCTCGCTAATCTGGCAATTAGGAGATTGACCTCCAACGAGGGCGGGGTAAGCCGTAGATGACCTCCGATGTAGAATATATTTGACGAGCACCCATAGAACTCTTGAATTACTAACCTTTCTTAGCTTTGAGCTGCCATCCTAAAAATCGATCCGTTGATCGGCTCTTCTACTAGATGAGACCAGTAAGTTGGACGTTGTGAAATATTTTGATTGGGTAAAACAATATACATCAAAGTAATAAATGAAACATGGATGGACACAACATACTCTAAATCTAGGAAGATAATAAATATGAAGCAATATATATTACTATAAGAAATATGAAACCTATCAATTTTGAACATAGATTAGCTTAGCTTGTCCATATGAACTGAGGGTTAGTAAATATTGCAGTGCCAAATGGATATATACAAAAGTGATAGAGCATATGAAAAAAAAAAAAAAAAAACATCCAAATGTGCCCTGCGATTACCCACTCTAAAAATGTAGGTAACACGTGTTTGGCATTGCGAGTGTGTGAATTCCTGATAAGTTCACAACCTGAATGTGAAATTATAAAAAAAATACTCCCTCCGTCCCGGGATAATTTGTATAGTTTGACCGGCACGTTGTTTAAGAAAAGTGAATTTAGTGGTTGATGATGTAAGATAAATGAGGGGTATTTTAGGTAATTTGATGATGTGTAAAGTGAAATGTATGAAAAAAAGGAGTGTCAAATTTGAAAATAAAATGATGTTGTGAGCTTATTAATTTTGTGGGGTATTTCCATATAAAGAGTGTGCAAGTAATTTTGGGACGTCCCAATAAGGAAAGTGTGCAAGTAATCACGGAACGGGAGAGTATTAGGTTGTGTATGAATTAGGAGATTTAGGGGGGTGTATTGGTTGTGGATTCTGTAGGATTTTTTTGGACTTTCAAAGTTTTGGGGTATTCAATTCGAATTTTAAAAAGTCTTTAAAAATTTTGAGGCATTCAATACGGATTTTAAAAAGTCTTTAAAAATCTTTAGGTATTCAACCGTCTATAAATTTTAATACTCTATGGATTTTGTTGGATTCTCCTCCAAAAATATAAATAAATTTCACTATACAAAATCTCTTCTAAAAACCAGAGATTTCAATGCATTCTCTCATAGAACTCTAAAGACGAAAGATCAGAAGTAGGGATGACAATATTAACCCGATCCGCGGATATCCCCCGAATTAATATAGGAGTATAAACTTTATATATATATATATATATATTTTTTAATTGGTAAAATATTTTATAAAATATATACTCCCTCCGTCCGCCTATAAGTTTCCCATTTTACCATTTTAGTCCGTCCGCCTATAAGCTTCTCATACCCTTTTTGGTAAGTACTTTTTCTTACACTTTACTTTATATCTTACTTTTTCTCTCTATCTCTCTCCTTCTTCCAATCACATCACTTATACTATATCTATTATTTAATCACTTTTCTTAATCTATGTGCCAAAAAGTAGCGGGAAACTTATAGGCGGACGGAGGGAGTATATATATATATATATAATATTAATTTTTAAAAAAACACTTCACATTAAAAAAAAAAAAAAACTAATAGCAGCAATACCAGAGTTTATGAAAATCTGAAAATCTATGTAAATTAAAAAAAAAGTATATTCCATAATCCTATAAGTCTATGAAAATCCATATAAATCAACAAAAAAAGTCAGTCAAATTCTGCATAGACCCTATGGATTTTATAAATCCACGTACTTAAAATCCTAAAAAATCCAACAGAATATCAATTGAATACACCCCCCTTAGTTTGAGAAGACATTTTAAATGAAAGAAGTAAAAAAAATCGTGGTTGACCCAGAATTTTAAAATTGGGTGTATGGTAGATATATCATTTAAAAATATTTGTACATAAACATTGGTTTATATATAAATAAAATAGTAAAATTCTTATATACAATTGGATTTTAATGTTCAATATTTTTAATTTAATCTTTGATCTCCACATTTGACACAATTCATTGGAGATTGACTCCAATGGTATAGGTGCAATCAATTGTACCAAATATCACTCAATAAAATATTTTTCATAGAGTACAAATAAAATTACAACTAGAAATTACAAGTAAGTCTGACAAGTCTTCATTTTTTAAAAACAATCTACAACATCTTCATCAAAAAAATTAGTAGAAACAAGTCTTTCATAATAAAAGAGATCTAGCAAACAAGTTAATTGAGCTAATGGAATTTATCCTAATAAAAAAAGAAAAATGTTAATGGACTTTAACTTCATTAGGCTTAGCTAATGGACTATTCCTTTCATAAAAATATTCACATGTAATATATATAGTTTTAAAAAAAAAATTGGAGGTATAGTTGTAGCCCATGTATCCCTCTCGTTTCATCACTGGTTAAAAATACACATGGATTTCAAGTGATATGATTACTTTTAATAAGGATTTAAAATTATTTTATTTTTAACTAAAATATGGACACAAATCTAAATATTTAAAATACATTCATTTACAATCTAAACAATTGAAGTGAATTTGGATGAATGAAAGCCTTAATTAATTTCTTAAGAATACAGTACATGGATGGAGGCAAAATGGTCTAAAATTATCTGAAATGAGAGTTCCTTCATTTTTCTGCAAATAGTACACTAAATAAAAAAACGGGTGAGTATGATTTATATTATTCATATTGTAAAAATATTTACATGCTTCCCTTTGTCTTATTTTAAAGAACATCATGAACGACTAATTCCATAAGGTAAATCTGGTCATTCATAAAACTTAAATTCCAGTACTAATTATATGACAATTTAATGTTTAAAGCAAACATTTATATACTCCCTCCGTCCACCAAAAGTGTGCTCATTTCTTTTTTTGAGGTTCACAAAAACGTGTTTATTCTATTTAAATAGTTAACTTTTAAATATTTTTTCTACTTTATTAACAAGATTGAGTATCTACCAAATATATATTCTACTCATTATATTAAATATATTCTTTATAATTAAAATATGATTTTTTAAAAAGCACATATAAAAAAAAAGTGAGCACACTTTTGGTGGCCAGAGGGAGTACAATATTTTACACTAGTCTTATTGTAAAATATGTTCAAATAACTATTTGGTTCACCATATCCAATCTATCTACACCTTCTTATTTTTTTTAAAGAAATAGATCTAGGTCGACTTTTTATATTGGATGACCACGCTTATTTGCCCCCCTATTTTATGAGTCAGTAAAACTATCTTAAGAGTCAGAACCATCTTTCTAATACTTAAATTAGCATTTGACATATGTTTAACGTTTTTTTATTGAGTTTATTTACTAAAAAAATACAAAAACATTACTGAAAATGGAATAAGATAAAATCATATGTGGATATGTTTTTATTAACTGTTGATTGTTATGTATTTTGTAATTTTAGGGATCAACCGATCAACTATTCAAGATGCGTGGATCTAAATCAAAAAATTTTGTTTTGGGGATGAACTGAATATTTTATTCATGCAGTAATGACATTTTATTCATATAGTAAGACATCTTTCTCTATAAAGTAATACACTTTTGTTTACATAATAACACAATTTTCAATATCTTACGTGTGTTACTTTAAGAACACATATGTGATACTCAAAAGCAAATTATGTGTTAGTTGTTCTTACAGTAACACAAATTGCCTCGTACAGTAACATATAATTACTTTTACAGTAACACAGACTTGAAACCCGTTTTTCTATTTGTTTTTTGGGCCTTTTTTTTTTTTTAAATATCTGTTTGATTTGGTATGAATTGCAAAAAATTACAAGTTTTTTATCCTTCCTTAAATTAATTATACTGATATTTCATGTGAAAAGTCAAGTTATTTGTACTTATAGTAACACATATTTACCTTTACAGTAACATATAATTACCCTCATAGTAACACATACCTGGAATCCGTAATTACCCTCATAGTAACACATACCTGAAATCCGTTTTTCTTTTAGCCTTTTGCGCGATTTTTTTTGGAAATATCCATTTGATCCGATTAAACCCGTAAAAGGTCCGCAAAATTTTTAATCTTTCTTAAATATACTAATATATCACATATAATATTTCATATAAGTGTTCCTTAATGTTTAAAATTCTAAATCACTCTCTTTTAAAAATTGTGTACCAAATGCGAGTCAAATTTAGTTGAAATCGATTTTTCGTTTTCAGACATTGACTTTCTATGATGTCAAAATATGCAATTACAAGACAAAAATATGTCATTACAAGAACAATTTGTATTAATGTAAGGACAACAATCTAAAATATTTGTGGTTCTCAAGCAGGTGGTCTACAATATTGTATTATTAGCAGTTATTGCCTTCAAATAGCAAAAAAACAAATATTTTTCGCACACCTAATTCTCAAGACAAACCATAACTAACATATAGAACTGATTTTAGACAATTGAAACTAAGCAACTCAATTCAAACAAAATCGAAAGCATGGAAACTCAATTTTAAAAAACAAATAATGAAAGTAAAATTATCCAATTCAAATAAAATTACACGAACTTAAACACTTGCAAATAAAAGTACACATTCAACTAAAATTATACTCTACTAACAAAATTGGATATAAAGAAAAATTGTGAGAATATAGGTTGGTCATCAAGTACTCATTGCAAAAAGAGGGTTATATATCTACAACATGAGCATTTAGCAACTACTACACATCAAGTACCCAGATTGCTAAGAATCTGGAATGTATATAAAAAACTTCCAAAGATTAGTAAGGTTTGTCGATTGATTTTGCATTATTGATGCCAAAATTAGTAAACAACAAAGGATTGGAGGCATTAACACGAATTTACACATCTTTCTACTGCTTTGATTTGACTAGAAATAAGCATTCTGCCAAATCTTCTTCTTACATCTCCTTCCAGGAATGGATCGCTGCCGCTTGAAGGGCGGTTGGACTTTTCCATCATCATCCGATTCACTAAAAATAACATAACCAACGCCTACATGCATGACGTAAAACAAGCATTAAAATTAAGGAATAACGAAACGCTTCCAAATCACAGTGCATAAGAACTATCTTATTAGTACACGAAACATATTTAAGAAACAAATTTGAGAATGAAAGCAAACCTTGTGATTTAGTAGTAGCTGCTGTAACAGAAACTCTGTTGCTGGTTTCGGTCGGTTCTTTAGTATTGCCACCATGATGCTTGGTTGATACTGTGATTAATCCACTTTCAACTTCTTCCTCTGGTGCCTCGCACCTTCCATTAAAAGGCTTCATGTAACAGAACCTACAACCATAACATCTAATCTAGTAAACCAAACTGCAGTGTTTTAAATTCAATATATATGAATCAAGTATAAGGATATCTGTTAAATAGGGCCCGCATGAACCAAATAAATGATCTTGAGCATATGAATGAACCCGATTACGTTGCTAAAACTAAAGATATGATAATATCCACATTCTAAAGTTGTACAAATATTCCAAGTAAATAATATGAAAAAAGATATATAAATATATAACCATTCATCAGGTAAGGTCTTGGTGTCAAAGTCAGAGCTCATTTTCCTCCATTTTCTGCATTTGTAACACTGCACCCACTCATGATCAGGTTTGTATAGGGCATTACCCTTTCTCTGCACACCAAACAAAATTGAACTGAAATTGAGAGAATAAAACCCTACCCAATCAGCCAAGAAGAAGATGAATAGAAGTACTAAAAAAGAAATATAGACTAGAAGGGAAAATATTCTAAAATATAGAAGTAGGAATTATAACTTTTATAAGTCACAATTGGGAATATATTATTTTAGGCACGTAACTTAGGAGGGGTAATTGTATGACATTATGTTTGGGTGCTGGCACATTTAGACCATTATATTTTAATTTTCACACATTTAAGCAAAATTGGCATGAAACACCCTAACTTGGGCTAAATGTGGAAAATTAAAATTTAATGGCCTAAATACATCAGTCCGGGAACATATTGTCCTGCAATAGCTACCCCCATAGTTACGGTCCTAAAAATATAAATTCCATCACAATTCATGGGTTCAAACTGGAGAATCATGTCCAGGCAGCATTATTATTGTTAGCAACTAAATTAGAAAACCAAATCTGCAGCATTCTCGTAAGACCAATGACATTATTGTTAGAAAAAAATCTATATTAGCTACGGGCCAACAATTGGTTTGCATATCAAAAAGTGAAATGGATTACCAGTTGAATCTTATCAACATATTTGTCAATATATCCATCCACTTTTTCACCTAGCCACTCCTCCAGCACAGCATATGCTTCACAGTCTTGGAACCCTTGCTTGTTATTGTGAACCCATACATGACCATCCCCATCATCCTGCACAAGAATATAAGACAAGTCAAGAGGCAAGTCGAGTTAGATTTCTTTCTGTTTCAATAACTGGCATTCATACTTGATTGAAGTGGTAGTCCTTGCCTAAAACACGCAAGGATATAATAATACAGCTCGTTTGCTAGTTTCCACCATGTATGTGATAAGGTGAGATAATGTAAAAAGAGATTATTTAACAGGTGATAGACTTATCTCGTGTTTGGCGTTGTGCATTATTTAAGACGTGGTAGACTTATCTCGTGTTTGGTGTTGTGCATTATTACATGGGATTAATATGTGAAATGACAAAATTGTTGCCCATTCAAATTAATTAAGTAGAAATTAGGGGTATTGTAGTAAAGTGAGTGATAGAATGAATGGGGTAATAGATAATATCAGCAGGTTGGGATGTGCAACACCTTTAAAAATGTATTGTGGAGACTGGGCTGAATATTAATACCTGCCTTATCATCTCTAACCAACGAGCACTAAATGTTTGTGGCTCATATGTGGCCTAAAAACCTCTGGTTAACAAGAAAACACTATCTGATCAAATGGTGGGTTGAGATTTAATGGTCAATGCAATGGCTAAAAGTAACATGCTGAGGTACATATGTTTAGCTGCTGATTACGGCAACAGTGATTAAGGAAGATTCTAAAAGACACTCCATTCGGTTTCACAAGTAAGCAAAGCAGACAAAATAAACAGGTCTTCAGTACAAAAAGAAAAAAATGAGTATGATGAGTCATATTTATTCGGCTTTGATTTAACTACGCACAACCGAATGAACATATTTATTACACTCCATTTGCAGTTAGTTTCATAAATAAATAAAAGGATAAGAGGAAGCATGAGCTCAACTCAGATAATTTACCATTAAATTTGTAACATCAATTACGCCAATGATGCCACGCCCACAATCTCCATTATGAATCATGCTTCCAACTCTCTTATAAGCCTAATAAAGTAATAAAGAGAAAGTTGACAGAGACAAACATTAGGAATTTGAACTAGGACAATGAAATGATAGACCACCAAATTGTGCAACATGAAAATACAATATATAGCATTATGGATATGCTAAAATTTTCCATTATTAATTTATTACAAATTCGTGGGTAAGGGTAATGTTAAAAAAATTATAAGTAGAAGAAAGGGTAAGTTCTAATAGCTTTCTTTAAAACTAAGCATGTAACAAAACTATATCATTGAGTTGTAGTAATTCAGGAGTAAGGAAATCTAACGACAATCATCAATACTATGGGAGAAGATGAGTAGCATGATAGATAATGCTCATACGGAAGTTATATATGTTGCATCTATTGCACATATTGAATTCTTGCAAGTGGTGGTTAATACTAATTAAGAGATTCTTTCCACAATAAACAAAAGTGTTCTTGTTTAATCAAGATTAAAATACTGGTTAAACTAGCGAACAACTGATTCGCTGTCCTGGAACCTAAAATATGATCAGAATTTTCGCCGTTTAAAATTACAAATATTGATCAGAAGCAGATCATAATTGCGCACATAGACAAATATGGTCTCCTCACATAACAATTAATGCTCTCAATGTGAATGATAATGATAATCTTACCTTCATAGTGCTAGAGGATAATACCAAAAAAAAACTGATAGGTTTTCAGAATAATGGTAATGCAACACAGCAACAAAGCTCTCAATGAAGAAGACGCATTACATATCAAATAGCAACAAGCTGAAAGGAACATATGCAGCTCAACTCAGAGTATGGAGCTATGAAAGGCTCTTGATCAAATTCAAAACTTTCATATCCAGATATACATTTCCTTTAATATAATTTTCAAAACAGAGTAAACAAAAAGGTGAAAGAGATGGTACTATTTTTGTTTTCTAGTGCAGATATGCAGGAAAACCAATAAAAATGAATCCTTACCTCAATCAGACGGCCATGCCAATATAAAAATACGCCACAATTTGCTTGCTCCCATTCCAATTGAGAAAAGCCAAGAGTAAGTTGAACTGGTTTTTCCAAGATTTTACCATTTTCAACACTTGTCTTGTTCAACGATTTTGCTAGAGGTCTACTCTTCACCTATTTAAGAAAGATTACATCAAAAATTATTTCTAATCTTAACGGAAGGATATACTACATATGAGAAGCATTGGGGCCAAGCATATATCAAATCCATTTCAAAATTGCTCATATTTATTAGTATATTACCAGTGATCCTTGAACATAGATCTTCATCCGTGGATCTAAGAAAATAACCTCCAAATATGGCTTGAGTGAATAATCCAAAGGCACCTGGAATTCAAAGAAACAAACAACTCAATTTGTGTATGTATACTCATTGCATAATGCATCTAAAGGTCCCTAAAATATCATATTTATTTCGAAAGGTCCTTAAAAGTATTTTTTTTTATTTAAAAAGATCTTAAAGTATTTAAATATGATTTCATGAGGCCCCTTTTCCAACATTTTGCCAAAGCTTTTTCATTAATTTGTAACTCAATTCAACTTTAATAAAAGTATCTATTTGCACCAGTTTAAAAAATAAGCTTTCACGGGACGGAATGTGAAAAAGGAGTTTGTGAAGTCACATTTCAATAATTATACTTCAGGTGCTTATAAAAATAAAAAATACTTTTGAGATTTTTCAAAATTAAAGTTGATATTTAGGGACCCTTAGATGCATTATGCCGTTAAAATGCTATCCATGAGGGGCACATACCACTTTAGATATTTGTCCTGGGCGAGATCTTATCCTCATTGAGCGTATGAATATGCCACCCTGATGGAAGGAACTCCCACCAGTCATCCCATATTCCCATTTCAAACTATAAGATGTTCCCCACTTATCTAAATTCCATATATAAATTTGTGTTCCAGTACCATTTGCACCAAATATTCCCACCTTTTCACCTGTAAAGTGTAATTTTTTATAAGAAACGAGAATTTTATTAATAAAATATTGAAAGTAGAAGGTTTTTCACCTATAAGGTATTTATCAAATGGAGAATGTTTTTTAATGATCTTCAAGTAGTATTTAGCAGTATCCTCATTCTGGACATCTTTATCCACTTCCATATACTGCCCAATTCTGCGGTAACTTACAATCGGGATCTCCAAATTCTACAGCACAGATAAGAATAAAATAAAATTAGTGATTACACTCTAAGTTAACCACTATTATCCATGATTGAGATTGGTGACTTACATCTTTTCCTTCATTCAACAACTGTGATAGAAAGGCAATTGATCTGGAGTTTGTTGTCTGGGTTAGAACCAAAGCATCCTTGCCTAGTCGCATAGCCCCAGTCTGAAAAAACCATTCCTAAAGTAAAAAGCTTTTTTTTTGGACATTGTCAACAATAGTTTCTCCCAATTTGGTCATATTCCTACATCAGTAAAATATTGAAATCAGTAGGACTAGTTTTTTATTTTTTAGGAATTTTTTGCGTTTAGGATTTGAATTTTATGTTTTATGCATAAGTCACATCAATAGTATTTACAAACATGACAAAATTCAAATTTGAGTTTGTGATGGTTTCTGTTTTTACTTGCTTATTTTTCCGCTGCAAATTTCCAAAATAAAAATATACGCATTTTAATTTTAAGCTCGTTTATAAAATTATGGGTTTTTAATTTATATTTCTTTTATTTAACTAGTTTTCAAGAGATTTCAAGAATCGGGATGTGACAGAGTGGTTATATACATTTTGCAAGAGCAGCCTGCAACAATATGCTGGAGCATACATGTATATTTATACATCCATTTCAAAACAAAGTGGTAACTTAAATCTTTGCTTAAGCTTGACGGTGAAATAAACTGGTAAATGGTTTCTTAGCATCAATACTGACTCAAAGCTATATGCAGCAACTATTTTGATAAGGAATACTTTTTTTTTTAATTAAAATTACAATAAGATAAAAAGGGATAAGAAATACCTAGGGAAATAAGTGATCTAATTGCTTTATACCCTCTTACCATAATATTAACCTATATAATTCTCTCGTTCTAGGAAAAGTATAACTATTAAGCAGACCGTTTTTTTTTTTTTTTGATAAGAAACCTATACTTTTATTGCATCAATAGGGATGAGAAGTCCCTAGCCTGATTACATATTCTGTTACATAGCATATATCCAATTCCTAGATACATCAGATATAAGAGTACCCCTAAAAGCACTATGACTCAGAGACCATAAAGCCACTTTATACTTAATTCTGTCCCATATCTCATCAATCGATTCATATCTATCCTAAAAAATCCGTCTATTCCTCTCACCCCAAATATACCACATCACTACTAATACAGCAATCCTCCCTAATAATTTTCCTTTTTTGCTAATAGAACCCCCCAGATTACTTAGAAGCAAGGCCAAAATCGAATCTGGAATAACCCAATTAATGCCCACTTCGTTGAACACCTTGTACCACAATTCTCGAGCAAAAGGGCAATGCAAGAGTATATGATTCAGCAGACCATTTTAACAGCTGGTTAGTTTCTTTCTCACAAGAAATATCCTTTTTTACTTAAATGGGAAGAAAGTGAAGGAAGAATACTGTCAATACTTCAATAATATTTCAAAGGAAAAGAAAAGATAGCATATACTATATTATGAGAAAGGAATCACATTTCCAGCAAACCAATCAAATGCAAATGTTATATAGCCAAAGCTACAAGATCCAGTGAGAAAAGCATAAAGGCAAAACACCAGTGCTGCATTAAATTCTTTAATTGTCAGAAGAAGCATGACATTTTCATCAACGAGGCATCATTATAACTATCTTACAATCAAACAAGCATAAAGGTTATCAATAACCTAGAAAGAAATTGTATATGCATCAACTAAAGCAATTAAAGAACAAGCTGGATAACGAAGGAAAATACCTTAAATCCAATTCCATATTTTCCAATATGATCAGGATCATCAGCTTTGGATTGCGCATGGCCAAATGATACCATTTTTTGGATATCTGCATGATGCATTCCATGGCCATCGTCTATTACAGACAACATAGGAATATCTTCTTGAACAGTTATGGAGTAGACCGTACTGATAGCCACTTCCAATCTGCAAAATGCAACAACTAGATAGCATATCTGTAAAATAAACAAGTCCTGAAACAACAATGTCTCCCACCCAAACATACAGGCACCAACAAAATGAGAAGGGGAAATCTATAAAGCAATAAGGAAAAACAATGTTTATATGAGGATTCTATTGTCATTTGTCAGAGATCTTAAGGGAGACAACCAGACGAATTCTTGTATGCACCAGGTGCACCATGCAGCTCAAGTGCATTTTTAAATGGTATTAGTTCTATTGTCATTTTATTTCTCCGGGCACGGGTTTTAATGAATATTGATTAGTTTATGTATAAAGTAAATAAGTTGGGGGTATGATAGGGTATTGTCAGGTCCATATATAAATAAAATGATTGTTTATGAAAAAAGTGAATATCAATTTGAGTGAATAAGTGATGGTTGGAGGGTGTAGATAAAGTAGTGTTAATAGTTTATTTCCAAAAAAGGAATGAGCATAATGAAATTGGACAAACAAAAAATGAAGGTGGGAATAATGAAATTGGACGGAGGGAGTATTAGTTGTGTAAAGTTGCACCATGCAACTGGTGTGTACAAGAAACACTCAAGAAGAGCCGGTCATACTACTTGAAATTTGAAATGATGAAGGGAAAACTGAAGTTATTATAAGTCTTGGATATACATATAATTTCAACCGAAAAAGAAATGAAAGGATCATGTACGCTTACTTCGTTGCTTTGGCATCTCTCGAATTGTCAACCAGCTCAGCTATTGCGCCAAATATCCAGCTGGAATGTGCTTGACCGAGGGTCTTCAAATAACTGGGGTGTGCTGTTGCAAAATTTCTCTCAACAGGTCTACTTGGTTCAAGAGAATTTCCAAATCCATTGCTACCTTTAGCTTTCAAATCACAAGAGGAATCTCCATTTACTTGTCGACATTGTTGTTTAGGAGCAACTTTATCCTCAATAAGGTCAGAGTTTGATGCAACCTCAGCAGCCAAAAATTTCACTGGAGATGATGCCTCTGAAGCAGTAATCCCAGCTTCAGCAGAAATGGAAGAATACCAGACAGAAAAGAAATGATCTTTAGTTCGTTTTCTACTTTGATTCAATTGCATGTATTGGCAAGTTATGAATGAAATTATAGACTTGGGTATTTAGCATTTTGATTTAACACGTTTCTCTGTAAAGGTGGAGAAGAATCCAGGAACTGGCTGGTACCAGTACCACCTACCACATGGTTAGTTCAAGTACCAGAATAAATCTTGCATCCATATATCAATAACTTGAAAAAAAAAACAAATGGAAAATTATTGCATCGGGATAAAAACAAAAACAATGGAAATTTATTACACTGTTCAAAATCTGATTGAAAACTTCCACCACAGGAATACATCTAGTTACAGTTCAAGCTGTTCTAGATAACAACAATTACTACATAATTTAATAAAGGTAAAAAAAAAAGCATAATAATAAAATTGTTCGGAACGCATCACTTAGAACTATTTTGAACTCAAAGAGAGAGATACCATAAAAAGATCATTCAGCAGTAGTAATAAGAATCTCCGTTTTTCAAAATTATTTAAATTAAACATGATATTATCATAAGTTTTACATCTTTTATAATTGCTGAGACAGAACTCGCAACCCTTATTTTAACCACCATATCATTTTGATATGATTACATTATACTCATTTGTATCCTACTTTTCAACACTGTGCAACTTTTTAGATAAATTATGCTATCAAATTCACATACAAATATATTATTTTATGAGATAAATAGTTTTCCTCCTTAATTGATACAATTCACAGTCCCTACGTAACCAGTCATCCATAATATCAAATAAATCATTTTCGTCTTT